>CAEMYA010001060.1:3584113-3652970 GCA_903131615.1 Diplodus sargus | reverse complement strand
TATATATATATATATATATATATATATACTACTGGGCTCATGGGGCACAATTTATCAAGGAAAGATAAATCTTCCAGCAGATATTTAATTCACCAAATGTTCAGTACTAAATATTATTCTCCAGCAGAAGTACCACGGCTTTTAATTAAAAAAAGAAAACATTTACTGACCAACAATTTATCAGATTCTAATTAAACAGTTTCTAGAGGAACATTTATGGCACTGCCATTATAGATAATAAGTATTACTGTTAAAACATTCAATGAAACAAACAGCAAAAACAAAAACTGCAGCCCTTTATATGAAAACAATTTAGATGAATACCAGCAACATATTAGATATTATACACATCTAAAATATCAAGTCGACTCACACTTGGGAGGGGATTTTGGCCAAAAACCAAGATGTGCTCTTTCCAAAAATTAAATCTCTAATCTTTCTAATACTGCTGTGTTTACAGATAAAACAACGGACATAAAATATGGGCAAAGCTCCATCCTGTCACTTGAATAAGTGATCCACGCTACAGTGCAAAGTTTACTAAGTGCTATCATTCACTCTGACAGTTCACAACAAGCTTCCACAAGAAGAATGAAATCAATAGACCTACACTTTTTATGCACTCATTTATATTCACATCTTTACACCCAAGAAAGAGATTTATTATTTGGCACCGTTGCATCGTTGGACACGTAAATAAAACCAATTTGCTGTGCCCCCAAATACTAAAAAAGACACCATGCAAACAACAGGCTTTATGTTTGATCCCCAACCATGACATCCCATCCAAGAATCCCTTTTCTAAAGTCTAGCAGCATACTGCTTTTGCTGCCAAAAAAATAGAATTGAATATTTAATGGTATGAAAACCTCAAATCGATAACTACAAATACAAGATACTGCAATCTAAACATCGAAGTCCATGTGAAATGGTGGTTATGCCCAGGTGTTGCAATTAAAGTGGTACTTTCCTTCACTGCCAGAGCCAAAAATATGTAAACAGAGATCATGTTGTAAAGATTATTGGAAGAAAAATTAGCGAGATAACACTTTTTAAATTTCTAATGACAAAGTGAGATGTCATCTGGAAAAACTTCAATCAGTATCTTTTGGAGAAAACAAAATCCCCCTGACCCCAATATTTATTTTAGAGCTGAAAAAAACTAGGTGGAGTGCATCTGGAGTGACTTATTCCTCTATTACTTAAAGATAATTCTTGATCTCCCATTCAATTTACAGCTCATTAGCAAACGATGTGTTTCGGCAATGTTTTTCAGACGTCCACTTTACATGTATCTGATGGAAAAGATATGCACCCAATATAACCAACTCATCCACTGAGGTACCACTGTCAAAAACATTGAGTATTGAAAGCATTCATTGTATTTGGATCACGTACTTGTCAAGTTTTAGTCTACAAACTCCTCCTTCAGTGAACAGCTTGGATTATTTGAGTTATACAGTCACAGCACAACATTAAAAGCACAAATATGACATGAACCATGCTGATTAATCTTAATACAGGTGCATAAAGTCTGCAAACTTTGAAAAAGGGTGGAACATTTTTAAGTTAGTCTCAGAAAACAGCCTAAAAAACACTGCATGTCTTCAGTGCTGAGGAAAAGACTTTCATTTTCTAATAACTAATCATGAAGAACTCATGATCTCATGCTAGCAATAACTACTTTACACCCCCATCCCCCCAAAACATGTAGTACCTTCACTGAATCTGCACCTCCGTCTTATGATTCTGCTGTATATCCCTTGAACAAGTCCAGCTCCTGCTGCCGCCTGAGTGAGTTTCTTCCCTTTGCCTCCGCTGTACACTCACAACTGGCACAGCTCTCTTCCCTTTCTCCGGCCAAACAGCCCATCTGCAAAGATAGAGGGAGGGTAAAAGAGAGGAATAGGGAAAAGAGGAAAGGAGAGGAAAACCAACGGATGGAAATGAGAAGAAAAAGGGAAAGAGAGACAGATTGCTTTGATAATGTAGATTGTCAGGAGCTGCATTCTGTGTAAGCCAATGTGCACAGAGCAAAAATAGCAGAGTTAAACTAATTTGATTTCGCATTCCCTCAATGCTGCCGTTTCTTTTCCTATTCATTTGTTCGCATTTCAGCTTTTGAGCTTCAAATCACAAGCCTCGCTGCTGTGCACTTAAATCACAATCTATGTAGGATTTCATTGAGGCAGCAGACGGCATACCCTATAGCCTTTCAATGCACAAACATAAAAACATCTGAAATTCACAATAAGGTGAAGGACAATAAAAGTAGTGTGGAAAACTGTTTCTCATTAACAAAGGATGAGAGATGGAAAAAGTTGTGTAACGTGTAATGTAATCCTTTCTTAAAACAGATAGAATAAAACTGGTATTGGAAAAAAAGTATTGATCAGGAACCAGTGTCGGAGTCAAGGTCTCGGTATCAAATCGTTTTTTAAGGATACTCTGCCCAAACTCCAGTAGGTATATGCCAAAGATATGTTTGAGGTCAGACTCCATTTAGAGCTGCAAATACTCATAAGAAAGATCTGATTCTAGCTTCTTAAATGTGATATTTCCTGGTTTATATCGTTATTACATGATGTGTCTATCAGATCTGGACAACAGGCAATCACTACAGATAACTCTAATGAAAGTTGAGCAGAATGCACTCCCTACCCTGAAGAACTGTAACTGCAAGGCTTTAATTATCACTACTCTAATGGAGCTACACAAGCGATAAGGTAGACTGGGTAGCTCTCAATTGTTTATTCAAATTCTTACAATTACAAAACATTACTTTTGCAATTAAGGCACAGATTTGGCTTTTTTGATTACTGTCAGTTGTGTTATATTTCCTTATGAAGTATGACAATGTGCTCTAGATGTTGTTTTAATGCTCATACATCTCTTTCACAGGCCATGTCTGTAATGTAATTTACTCACTTTAAGTTGAAGTCTATATTAAATTTGACATTATTTTCCCAACCTTCTGTAATCACATCGCTGCCCTTGAAGACAGGAAAGTCAGAGCAGAGACGAGCTAAGCTAGACACCCTGGAGAATGTATGAATTTAGCAACTTCCACAAAAACGTACGCTGACGCAGGGACTTGAACCCGGTTCTACAGCTGAAGGACACTCTCCCTGCTGACTGCACACCCTGCTGTCCTAAAAGTACATTAGTCATATGCCAACCTCACCTTTGAATTCACGATCCTTACCTTAAAATAGAAAACACGATATAACTCCAGGTCTAATTATAATCACCGTTTACATTCAAGCCTGAATTAAACATCATCAAAATGAATGACATTAGGCAGCCCAAAATGTGACCTCTTTTATTATTTATTACCGCAACATGCTTTTGTGTTTAAATGTGTTCTTGCAGAACACCACGCAAAGATCAGCACTGGATTTGCCCCAGACGATGCATATGCATAAAAGCAGAGGTAAGAAAAACAGATACTAAAAATGGCTGATGTCACAGTAGGAGTATTGATTCAACTTCTTCTCTCAAGTAAAAGAAAGAAGCACAAGCTCTGAAATGTACTAAGTATTAAAAGTAAAAAGTATCCTTGTGAAGGACATTCCTGCCGGCCATTTCTGTGCAAAGCTAACTGAACTTTTATCCTTACTACGTCTGCCAAGTCACGTTTGGAAGTCCACGTGCAATGATGCAAATCAAAAATAATTTATGATTCCCCCTGAAATGCAGTAAAACTAAAGTTACAAGTGTCTTTTGAAAGTGGCAGGAGTAGAAAGTACAGATATTTGTGTTAAAATGTAGTTTGTTAAAGTAAAAGGTTATTGGAAAAGTAAATACTCAAGTAAAGCAGATACCTTAAAGTACAGCAGCCAAGTATTTGTACTATAACCACCTACACCCTAAAATAACTAATAAACAAAGTACACATTTAGACAAGCAGACATTTTAGTTTCGCTGGCTGTTTATTCTGTGACATATCTGAATTTTTTATTTACTGTTTTGTGAGTATTATTGGTCTCCAGAAATAATGTGACACATTTCATTGTGACTTTTATTGCACAACCAGATCCAAGTAGCCATACTGAAACTAATGTACAGTCGGCCTACACAGATGAGCTGGCATGATCTCAGCAGCAACACAGCCGCCCCTGCATTCAGTCGCATCATTAACGGGCCCTCATTAACCGCACCTGTGCTTCGACTCTGTGAAGTCTCCACACCTGTCCTGAAAAATATGTTAATCAAAAGAAAATCCATATAGCTGGGCGCACATGGCGCATTAACGAGAGGAGTGGGCCCATTATTCAGAAACAGGTTGTCAACTTTAGCTAAAACTGTTAGCTAACACCGAGTTCATCGCAGGTATTTCAGCAGCTTGTCGTCTGGTATCCACAGCAAGAAATGAGCCGAGCTGCTCGCTGAGCTGGTAAAAGATGGCATTTGAAAAAAAAAAAAAAAAGATATATATATTATTGTATGTTCACTTACTTTTACCGCTTACTTTCTCCTCGTAGATAGTTTTTTTTCCCTCTGCTTCCTGATATAGACGCTTAAAGCCCCTGTACAGACTTTTCATTTAGTGTTGATTTTGGCGCCCCGGTGAAGACTGCATTTCCCATGAGCCCTAGCGCCCACTGTCGTGAAGACGTTTGTCTGGCAGGTGCGTGTAGATTTGTTTTGGAAACGTCCGAAACCGAATCATTTATAATGACAGAGGATATTACCGATGCATCGTTGCAGGCCGGCTGGGCTGGGCTGGGCTGGGCTGGGCTGGAGCATACACACAGTTGAAATGGATGCGTGATCTAAGACGTTTGTTGTCGTTTTTACGAGTGTAGTATCTAGAGCTAATCTAGTGGTAACGTTAGCCAGCTTTGTTGTAACAACATAAATTCATGTATTGCTGTAAACTACGTCTCGCATTACATTTCATAAATGACAAAAAATGTACATACCTGTCTAGGAGGAACGGGCAAATTCTGAATCCCTTCAAGCCCCGCAACTCAAATCTCTTGAAGGAATCGCCCATGTTTATCCGTGTTTTAACTCGAGCTCGATCGGATTCCCTCTTGGCCTTTCGTTGGTCTTCGGTTCGAATTCTTTTTCTCTTCTTTGTCTCATTATCAGCCATGAGTTAAGTTTTAGCTCGGTTAGCACTGGCTAGCGTAGCAACAAAACAGCTACGCGGTCCTCAGTGTCGTCAGTTCCGGTCTGACTGCCGTAAATCGTTTCGTCAGTGGTCCGACCCGACCAATGCCTTTCAGAGGTATAGAATTATACTACTTAGAAATAGCTTATCTTCACACTGATGGGCTCATTTGCTGTTGTAGGTAACAGAGACACATCAGCAGAAACCAGAGACTTTTGCATATCCAGTTAAAAGCTCCGTACAGGGGCTAAGGTAAACTCTTATTTCCCAACATAACTGTTAAAAAGCCCCCTTTTCATACTGTCATAAATAATACGATTATGAATAAAGTGCTAATACGTTGGCTCCAAAAACGTATTGAGAAAAATGTGTTGGAGTGAAAGAGCCAGAATCACTGGTGGGGGAAAAAGAAGATATCAAAAATGAAATCACGATATTAAAATAAAAAAGAAGAGTTCCAATCTTATTAAAATAAAGTCATAATATTACAAGAATCCACTCTTGACGTTATATAGTCTTGGTAATACAAGAAAAAGGTTTATATATTTTATGAATAAAATGTCTTGTCATTTACACATTTCTTGTGCATATTTGCAAATACATTTACTTTTTTTCTCTTAACAGCAGCTCTAATAGTCTGTCATTGGAATCATAACAAAGGACACATGAACCTGGTGTCCCCAAAGCTCACACGATGCCAAGTGAAGCTCATCTAAAAAAATGTTTATAAGGAGTCAGGAACAAAAACATGGTCAGGATCAAGGCTAAAAATACAGAACCACCGTTACACTGTAGGTGTATTCATTAGTTGTGGTACATTTGTGTTTGTGGGGATATTAGGCTGGCATTGTGTGCCCATCTGCCATGTGCCTGTTTTTAATTAACATCATTTGAACTTGAAATTCATTTTCAAGTAATTCTGCTGCAAGCCTTCTCGAAAATACCAGTGTCAATATTTAGTTCAATAGCATTGACACTGCGTCTGTTTTTCCTCAAAGCTGATTGAAAGAACACATTTCAGAGCTTTTATTTATCCCATCCCTCCGACAAACTCTGAATCATTCTTATAAACAGAAGCAAAGCAATTAAACTTGTCTGCCGGTGTTAATGAGATGTTGAGAGTTGAATGGACTTGGTCTCATGAGAAGTGTCTGTAATTGCTTGCTTGATTTTTGGTTAGTGGGATATGAGTTGCAATAAATTCTCTGGCAGACTTGTTTCCCATAGTTAATGAGCAGTGGAGTGTTATGTATAAATACTACTTAACACAAGGTAGTTTTTTAATATAAATTTTATATTACCCTTTCAACACATAAACCAAAGCACAGACAACAATTCAAAAGACATTCAGGAGAGACATGGTTCTGTATGAATACATATTTTTATTGCAATGTGAACATCAGATGAGAGATACAAGTCTTTTACGATTAGGCCCAGTCTTAACATTCATTATAGGTTAAAGATTGATGGATTTTTTAAATTTAAGGTATTATGTCTTATTAGAAAATGCTGGAGGTGACCTGTCCATTGCACGTTGAAGTATATAGTGGCGGTGGCGCACCTGAGGCTACAACTGGGCATTCATTACCTGAAATTCTATAAAACATTATACTCACAGATCGGACCACAGGGGTGAAAGAATCATTGCACTGGGAGACAAAAGGATATCCAAGAACAAAATATTTGATCCATCAACAGTCTCATGAAAGTGACTTCAAGGCTCCTCGTGGCTCACAACATTCTTTAGACAGTGAGAAACGTACAAACCAAAACATTCCAGACATGCACAAGGAAAAATAATCATATTTAAAAAACAATCACATTTGTTGTTTACAGTGATCCCAAAGTAAACGTATGTAAACTAACACAGAATTTTGCCATGCTGTTGGTCTGTAGGTTGACTTGGCTGCTCTGTTTGTTGAACTGGCGATCCTGACAAGTTTCTAGTTGAGCGTCTGGAAGGATCTCCTGATCACACCGAGGACGATTAAGAATATCATCGGAGCTGCAACCACGGCGGCAGCTGTGGAGAACTGTGGTGAAAGAAATGACCAAAATGTCAGCAAGATCTTACATTAAGATAAAGTGCTGAAGTCTGATATGCTCGATGACATGCTGCTGTATTTTAGTTAGCAGTGGAAAGTCACTATGTACATGTATTCAAGTTCTGTGATCAAGTACAACTTTCAGGTACTTGTTAAAGTTCTCGAGACCATTTTATACTTCTACTCTATCACTGTTCACAGGGAAATATTGTACTGTTCTACTATTATATCTGACAGCCAAAACGAATAGCTTCAGGTTGTGAAATTGTATGCAAAGTGTGCAACAATACATTATATAAGAGGGTTAATGTGAGGATTTGCTGAGGACATCACTTTGGGCTTCTTTTGGAAATTGCAACAGTTTTCACAACTTTTAACATTTTAAAGACTAAACTATAATTCGATTATTTGTGAAAGTGATCAGCATATTGTTCGATGATGGGAGAAATCGTAAATTTGTAGCCCTACATTATTCCTAAAAGGAAATATGGTAAATAACATAATTGATACACCAAATGTTGAACTGGTAAATGTTAAAGATTATTCAGCATGTAGACGTTTGCATGTATAATCACCACGTCCCTTTACTAACATTTTATGACCAGTTAAAGGTCCATCGTGTAGGATAAAGTGGCACCAGGTGGTCAGATTGCACATTGCAACCGATACAACACCCCTGAGTTCCATTTCTGCCAACACATATTCCAAAATCCCTGTAAATGCGACACATTTAAAGTTTAACTCGAGGATCTTTATGTCAAAATGAACAATAATGTAATTTCTTACAAATGTAGCTTGAGCACTAACCATAATAGCAACACTATAGTCCTTCTGGAAAGACTGAAGATACACGCTGAAGAGGGCAAGGCTGCAAGGTAAGTATGAATCTGTATCTCCTGAGTCCCTGCACCTGTGAAAAGAAAACTATTATTTTTCTGACACATTAAGTTGCAAACAGTGGTATGCACTAATGCACCATATAAACACATACAATTCAAGCACACCTTTTGTACAAAGCACTCAGAAGCAAACTGTTGTTTGCCAGGTACAGCTCTGAATGGCCAAGTTCAGCTAATACTGACAGCGGTAGCCTGAAACCCTCTTCAGCGAGGAGGCCAAGGTTGTACCATCCCTGTGGAAGAACAGCATGTGTTACACGCACATGTGCACACAAGAGCAATTATAAATAAATATGAGCTTGAAAAAAAGCAACAAGAAAAATCCATTTAAAAGAAGCCGACCTGAGGCTCGTTCCTCAGCGCTGCCTGTTTGTACATCTCTGCTGCTGAAAACAAGTCCTTCTGCCTGTCACCGTGTCCTTCATAGAACAGGTCACCCATCCTAATCAAGGCTGGAGATATAATAACGTGAAAAAGGTTTCAGTTGTGAATGTTAACACACAAAGTCTCCAAATATTTTTATACTCCATATTCTTTACCGTATGTGTCAGGATTTTGACTTTGGATTGTCAGGTTGTAATACCTCCACATACAGTTTGATGCAAAAGCAGGATCCAGAAAACCTAACTATGGACATAAAGAGTAAAGACATAAACATCTCAAACTGACAAGAATGAACAAGATAGCAAAATGAAAAAAAAACATGAAACCACACCTAATATGGAGGTAACTCACAGCATTTTGTTCGCACAGATACGCCACATTGAACTGGGCAGCTGCGTATCCGCTCTCAGCAGCCATCATGTAATATAACAGCGAGCTGAACCTGTTGAAAAGCTACAGTGTTAATTTGCCGCAATAATCAAGAGGTCTGATCAGGATCAAGTGTGAGCAGAGAAGATGATTACATGTCATTCTTGAGATACGAATCCAAGGCTTTCCGTAAGATGCTGCCCAGGTACCCGTTGTGCTCAGCTGCCCACTTTACCCACCTGCAGTCAGTTAAAGAGACATCTCAGTCATGACATTAAGAAAGGTCATATATGTGAAGTGGAGTAAAAAAAAAAAAAGTGAAGTGACTTACAAAACGGCATCTGATGGGCGTCTGTTGACATGGCCGGGTATCCCAGTGGTCCAGATGTCAGCAAGCTGAACTGCTCCCCTGATGTGCCCTCTCTCTGCAGACTTCAGGTAGTACTGATAGGCCATAAACTGTCAGAAAGACAAAGTATTTATCTCTAAGTATTTAAGCGTAGTCTCTCAAAATACAAATCCCTATTTTGAGTAAAAGTACAATGCCACATTGTGAAAATACTGCAACTAAGAGTTCTGCATTCAAAACCATATTTAAGTAAAAGTATGTAGTTATTTTGAAGCAAAAATTACTTAAAGCATCAAAGTGCTGCAGTACAATTGTCCCTGTGAGTGTTTTTCATGATTCCATAAAAAACGCCTGTTCTCAGCGACGTGACGAAGCATTTTCCAGCTAATCCAAAAAGGGTTTTTAAATTGTTTAGTCCATCAGAAAACTTCAAATTCAAAATAAGCAAATTCCGGAGATACCTGGCTTTCACTGGACAGGACTGCTGTGAACATTTGTAATCTGAAAAGTTACTAAAGCTGTCAGACAGACGCTGTAGTGTAAAAAACATAATATTTCACTCTTGAACGTAGTGGAGCAGAAATAAAGAGTTCCATGCAATTGAAATACACAAGTGAAGTGCTTGAGTAAAAGTGCGTAGTTAAAATCCACCACTGTTAGTAGAAAGCATTTGTACTTGAGCTGACCTGGTCGGCAGCTTTTCCTGGATACAGACCCAGCGAGTGAACGACACCAAGATTCAGAGCAGCTTCTGGACACTGGAGGAGATCAGCCTGCTCCCACAGCTGCACTGCCTTGTTGTAGTCCTGTTCAAATTGCTCATAGTACCAGGCCAGCGCGTTGATGGCAGGAACAAACCCCTGTGGGACAGAGTGTTGGGAAAGCAATATGAGGAGTGCAAACTTTGAAAGAGTCTCTGCAACAGAAAGCAAACTCAGTCTAGAATGTTACAGTATAGATACTAAATGAATAAGGACGGAGAAATAAACATTGAACCATACAAAACCTGGTCCATTGCTTTCTTCAGGAATTTGACAGCTTTTGGAATGTCCTTTTCAACCCCATGTCCCTACAGTGAAACAAATCTGTATCTTACAACAGGAGACAGCACCTAGGAGTACTAAGGAGTACTCTTTCAGGACATTCAAATATAACATTGTCATGTTTCTTGTTGTACATGAAATGCAAATCTGACCTGCATAAGGACTATGCCATAGTCATACATTGACACCGGGTCTCCCAAGTGGACAGCTCCCCTTTCGTAGTGTCTCACAGCCATCTGTATGTTTGGAGACACTCCCTGCTGACCCCAGAACAGCATGCGGGCAATCGTTTGCTGCAAGACAAAAAACCATGCTGGAGTGTCTGTGGCCATTCAAAGAAAGAAAACAAATGATACAAAGTGATAAATCAGACTTGATTTTCATTGACTTTCTGTGATTTTGGATGTCTTAAAAGGGGGAGATGACAGAACAGGGTACCTCGGCTTCAGCGGCTCCCCTGCGTGCCTGATGTTTCAGCCACTGGAAGATGTGATGGTCTTCATTGGTCTGGAGATTCAACACATCGTCATTGTTCAGGTAAACAGCCTCAACAAATGTCTGAAAGAGAAAGAAAAGAGAGAAGATATTTTCCTTTTTTAAAAAACGGTTGCGCATAAAGGCAAACATCAATTTATAAACACTTTTTTATTGGACATGTGTGAGGGAACATGAGGTGAAAAATGAGACTTAAGTTGTTGTTAAGTTGTTTTAATGCTGCTGTACTGCAGATTTCTTTTTGAAGGACTTCGGCTGGACAGTCCAAAGGACGTGACACACTCTCGAGTGCCTCTCCACTTGTTAACAGAGAGCAACAGTAGCTTACGTTTGTCTTGAAATGGAGTCTGCTAACATGAACTAAAGACCAGCCTCCAGCACAACAGAGTCCTTTTAAATAAAACATGAATAACTTGTGAGCGTTGCAGTAAGACCAAATTTGCCACGCTGTTATCTGTTTTTCATATCGAAAGCAGTGACAAAGGTAAACTTATTGATGATAGAAATCTGAGCGCTGTAGCCACAACGACGGAAGAAAATAATATAAACTCACATCACATATCAGCTCATATGATGTGATACGGCCACAGCTACAGTACATGCAGGTTTTGTCCCAGCTTCTGCACTACAGTTACATGTATGAATGTCTGACACAGCTTGTTATGACAGAATGAATTGTATATATACTGTTCTAAAACAGTAAAATATTGTGTTCAAATGTGTTCATCATGCCATTAATAACAATGGAAGTTGGGCAAGAAAAGATGAAAATAGATGGCACGCCAAAACGTTCACTGCACATGCGTACATCACCTGCTGTGGTGTTGGATTCACACGGTCCAAAGTTGTCTGTTTAGCAATGTTTGAATAATATGCATAGGTCAGGTCTGGGTCTGCAGGGAGGCCGTGGACACCCCAGTGGTGCAGGTGCCCAAGATGCAGAAGTGCTAATCGATCATCCCTCTGAGCTGCCAGCAGGGCCAGGAGCCAAGCCTGTACCGCACACAAGGTCATGAGAGAAATATACAAAAATTGGACAAGCTCACCTCCGGCACAGTTTTACGATAGCTGACCCAGCAGCACACACCTTACTGGGCTGTTTCTTGACCCCCAGGCCAGTGCTGTAGAGCACAGACGCCGTGTGCAGAGCTCGGTTATCAGCTAAGCAGCCAGCTTGCAGCAGCAGTGGTAATATTCTGCTGACCACTCCAGTCCTGCTCGCTCTGCCCAGCTTATGAAGCGATAAGGAGTACAGCGCTCTGCCCACGGCTGCCAGGCTCACTCTTCTATCTCCTGCAAGTCAGAAGGTAAACTGATTTCAGTGCTTTATGCGAGATAGCACATGGATATCATCAGTGAATTCTAAAGCATTAATATTCAGATTGTTTACTCAACATGCAAGGAGGTCAGACAGTACAAACCCGTGCTGTATCGCCTACTTTTGTTCAAACCCACAGACCTTATGTCAGATTTTTAGAGGAGATCCAAAAATACATACCGAACATGCGACTTTGGAGACGTGTGTGTCAAATGATGTACCAGACATTTAGAATATCTCAGGTCTGGTAAACATATCTACTGTTGCTTTCTACCTGTGGATATTCTGCACTGGCGCAGAAACACTGTTTCCCTCTTACCATGTTTGAGAGCCACGATCTTGGCCAGTTTTGCAGCCAGTCTTCTCTGAGGGACAGTCGCCTCCCACAGCCCACACTGCGACTCCGATGGCAGCCTGTCCTTTACCACCCACTCGTGAAAAGCATCGAAGCAGATGTCTGAAAATCACATAGGTGATTTCAACTACTAGAATACTAGAATATTTCAGAAACAGTCATTTTAGCACCATCTAGTGGACATATAAGCCTACTACCAGACTCTGTCCCCTGTTTGGCCTTGAGTGAGTAGCCACTGATTTTCACAGTCATCTCGAGATGAAATGCCTGACAGGTCTGCAGCCATCCGGTCAGGTTCACAGTCCTGATAACATCTGGAATAACAGCCTCAGACTGGAGAGGAGGAAATGAAATCAGACTCAAATTTAACACATACATGTTTGCTTGCTTACTGGCTGGTATCTACAAGGTCAGGTAGCAGAGTGTGCTGAAGTGGTTGCAGTGGATTAACATATTGGAGTGACATTAAAGGACAAGTTCACCAAAAAATTTAAAATGCAGGTATTTATGGAAGCTACTAATCCACGTGTCGGTTGAGAGTCTGGTCAATTCATGTAGTCCACAGAACATTTCTGGAGCTCGGCAGCAAAACTGCAGCCTTCTCCAAAACGACCGAAGCAGATGGCGACTTGTAAAATAAAAAACTGAGAAAACATAAAATGGCTCTTTACACCTCACCCGATGTAATTCAAGTCTCAGAAAGCCCAGATGAAGTCTCTGCACAACTTCACCAGCCATCGAGGGTGTAAATAATGTCTTCACTCAGTTTGGGTTTTATACATCTGAATGCCACAACACTGTTTTGTGGTTTCAGGCTCCAGAAATGTTTAGCAGACGAAGGAAACTTCACCCGACTGTCCATCGGCATGAAGGTGAGTATGTAATGACTACATTTCTATTTTTGGGTGAACTGTTCCTTTAAGAAAATAAATTATCATTATTCATGACTATATTAAATAGTTATGAACCCCAGGCCAGGTTATCCTTAAGTAATACAATACAGATACAATCAGGTCTTGTTACTGTGTTGTAGTAATTCGACTAACAGAGAACTAAAGGAAAAATACTTAAAAGAATCTAAATGAAAAGATGGTGTTTAGTCCAATTAGTTTGTAGTACTTTGTGGTAAGATGTGAGTCGTTATGTAGATAAGTAACTGTGTGCAGGTGAGGTTCATTACCGTGCTGTGAGGTAATATTCTGTTGCGGTGGTAAACCAGCGGTCCGTAATAACCTTCCACGCCTGTGACGTATTTCCCTCCTCCAATCACAAAATATCCCTCTGTGTCATCCAGCACAAGAGTGTGCCTAAACCTGTAAGAATCAGACACAAGTGCACACTTCAATCCTGCTGTAAACAGCTTAACAACTTCATGGAGTCGAATTAGACTTACATATGTTCAGTGGAATGAACTGTTCTCCTCTCCCCATCCACGCACATCATGGACACAGTCACCTGAGACGCGAGTGACAATGATGACTTTATTTTTGGTCATTACCAATATTTACATCCTGCGAGGATATCTCCTGCCAACAAGAGACTACTCACCACTCGTCCCTGCAACGTCACACTTATTTGGCACCACTCGCTTAAAGGCACCTTGAATGTAGAGAGAAATGCTGACGACTCTTTGGACTCTCCATTCATCTGGACGTGCAGATGGCCTGAACGTACGAGGCAAAGTCAGTCTAAGTAATGGCACTGTGCAGTTACATAATGAGAATATCTGAGACGGAGATCTTGATTATACCTGAGTTTGTGAGGAACATTGTTGGTGTGACGTAGTTATTTTGCGAGCCTATGTGATGAAACACGCCGCACATTCTTCTCTGGCAGTGTCTGGTTACAAATATCCAGATGGAGAACATACACCTGGTATAAAAACACAAAGCACACATGCTTATCTCACCATTATCAATACGAACATTTACAGAATGGGAGGCTGGGTTATGTCAGGTGTGACTTTGTGTCTTACCATGGAAAAGAGATGGCTTTAACACGCAGATAGTCCAGAGGCTTGCTGCTGTAAGGGGCCAGTGTCTTTGTGATGCCAATGTTTTCTCCAGTTGAAGCATATAACGACGACAGCAGATGAACTGTTTCTGAATGACAAGCACCGTTTTTGTTTTTTTGGTTGAGATTTGCAAGACCACCATACCCGTCACCCAAAATCACCAGCATCAGTGATGGACCAGTTCATTATGACATCTAAATATCTGACGCATCCTAAAATCATCAATCTTTATTGCTGTTTCAGGTGATATTAAATATGTCTATGAATATGAGGGGGAAAAGAAGAGAGGGAACCGGAGTCTGAGGTGAGTGCTACATTGATTGATGGACCTGAATGAAAACACACAGACACACACATCCTCTATGTGTCGTTGCTTGGGAGCTTATGGCTAATGTACAGTAAAGTAATCTAGCTGTTTGGAGAGAACATTGCTAAAAATAATGCCAAAAAAAAAACCAACAAAAAAGATCCAAAGGTCAAACTTCTGTCTGACGTAGGCACAAATGTACGTTGTTAAGTAATGTTTTGTTTTATTCATTTTACATTTAGGTCTTCCTTCCTCACTCCCATCTTACATCTTACATCTTTCATTTTCAATTTATTTTAGGTGCCTTTATGCACATGTGCAATGAAAACCCACTGATAAAACCTCACCTGGCTCCAAAGGGCACTGCTTCTTTGAAATCTGTTGAGTTAATTGCAGTATGTGTGTGCTCCAGGCCATGCACAGCTGATGCTGTTTCACAGGTCGATTAGGAAAAGGCTTAGGCTGCAAAGTTGCCACATCCCGAGCTGCGACAGAACTCTCAGTGTCATCAAATCCACTGTATCTGATAGATGCCAGCAGCATACAACTCAGCACCCACTGGGAGTCTGGAACAATCCCATCAGCTTCATACACCAACCAATCCGGCAGGTTCAGCTCCAGAATTCTTATTTTAGGGCCACCAGGGACGCAGCTCCACTGTCTTAGCAGGAGTGTGGAAGTGATGCCGGTGTCAAAAGATACAACGCAATCCAGCTGTACTGTAGCAGGTTCATCACAGGAGTAAAATACTTCCAAGAGATGGTCTGGCAGAGGCTCGTCTGGAGGATTTAGGAGGGTCACCTGGTCTAAACTCCAGACTATCTGTGTGAGGCAGAGGACATGAGGCATGTAGTAACTGCTAACAACGCACGTTAAAAACAGAAGCACCACAGTGACACAGATCTTGAAGGGAAACGTGCTCCTACCTGCATACTGAGGCAAAACACACAGATGTATCTGTAATGTGTGGAAGTCCATGGTGCACCAAGTGTGTTCATTAATCTCTCCATTAATGATTTTCAAGCTGTGAGGAAACAAGAAGCCAAAAGAGCCGGACCTCATCCTGCTCCACCTCACCTACAGTGACACATAGGTAAATATTTGACAGTACGTAGTCCCACCCAATCATTGTACACACAGGGCAGTTGCAGCGGGTTTCAGTTTCTTCTAAACTTTAAAACACCTTTTCAGAGGCTCAAAACATAAAACTGAAAAGGGGACTGTTGGGCCTTGGTGGAGGTATCGATCTACTGAGCACAATTCTAGTTTTTATGTTTCTGCTTGATGAGGCCACATTACGTATTCAAATGTATAAAATTGTGCGGGAATTATTTCCTTGAACTCCTTTTTCTAAACTTCTTCGCCCCAAAACAGTTTGATGCCATATTGTAATATGGTTCTGTGAATATATCCTATAGCTATTGCTTTGACACAAACCTTGTAACAGAAAGGAAACCATGCAAATTTGCCTTTCCGATGAGTTTAAATTGGGTGAAACTTACAATCCATCCTTAGAGAAGAATACTGTCAAAGTCTCTTTCATCGGTTCCTTGGCCTTGTGTGATTGAGTTATTACTCTAAATGAGTTTGAACAGGTGAGAAGTGAGTACGACCAGTTTTGTAACATCAGGTTTTGGCATTTTCCAGGTAAACAAAGTGTGCTAAATGATGTGATTTATGCTCAAGAGTTTTCAACAGAGTTTTGCAGCCTGGAGTTTTGTTTTTGACACATCTCAGCTTTGAAACAGCTTTGAGTTTCTCAAAGGATTGTGTGCCTAGATCCAGATTTGTGTGTAAACAATGGAGAAAAGCTGTAATACAATAGATAACGGGTGTTTTTGCAGCATGCAGAGTAAAGTCTAAAACAAATCAGCTCATCTTTCATTCAAAATAGTTTATTGCTATCATGCAGGAGTGCCATAAAAGTCTAGACCATCACAGAAGATGCAAAATTATCATTTTCTCTGTACAAATATACTGTTGTTTTCATAAATAGAAGCCCAAAATAAAGAGAAAGAAAAGATAGGGAGGGGAGTAAAGAGCGCAAGCCGCACCACTCTTTGAACCCAATATAGGTTTCATTACAGCAGTTGACATGCATCAACATTACAGTGCATTATACTGGGAGCGGACAGAAACACACACACACACACACACACACACACTCAGTCAAACATACTTTCACACAGTCTGATGGCATAATCCATTTACAGCTCTGTCGTGCAAAAGAGGTACAAATGACACGTTAAAAAAGTACCAGTAGGAAATTGATATATAGATTTTTTAAACTGGTTTCTAAAGTAAAATATTGAAAAACATGTCTTTACATCCAAACCACCTGTTACATTATGAGGCTGGGGGAGGCCGACTGTGTCTTTTTGCAGCACTTTTTGGTTGTTCTTTAATCAGGAACGCTCTAAGTGTCCCTTCTACTTTAGTAATCACCTACAACTACTGATGCATAGTTCTGTGCTCATACGAAGCTGTCATATTAAAACTGGCACCATGTTCTCTGTGGTGGTAATCAGAGTACTTATCTCTAACAAATGTAAACATACTGCACTGAGGACAGCGTTTCAGTAACCCTTAGACATTCAGCGTGTAAACCAGGATATACATTACGGGCTGTATATTCATCATGTGGTTTTGTGTTCTGAGTAAAAGGGGCTCAAACACACTACAAATACAAAGGCCTCTGACAGAAATAACGATTTTGGCACTTTAACATGATTGGTCTTCTGCTTCCATAAGTTGTTGAGCTAAATCTTCCATAAAAAGGTGGATTACAAAGTGGTTACATCTTGAAATCTTACACAGAGCAAAGTATCTTTACCTGGTAACTATAACCCTTACCAGCACTCATCGCTCACTGACAAAACTGCTGTTAAGTTTTTATTTTCCACCTAAATATACACTGACACAGAAACAAGAAGACGGAGGATAGTAGGAGACAGAATCCATCAGTGGAAAGTGTTGGATCTCAGTTATCCGATGTCCTGTTCAGAGTATAATCTTTCAAAACATACATAGTTGAATACTTGAATAAAAATGTTTGACGTTCTTTGATAATTATGCTGCTTTATATGGTATTTACGGCACACTTTCAAAGTGTATCCTTGTTTTTTTTTATTAAATACACAGAAAAAAGTTATTTTCCACGCTGTCTGTTATGTTCAACATTTTATGTGTTTGGTAACATTTCCCCCTTATAATAAATGGATACCTATATAAGCGAGGATCTTAAAACACTTGTTTAACTTGTTGGCATTGTTTTGAAGCAAAGCACTTCTCTCTCTCACCCTCTCATGCTCACATGCACTCAACAAGATTTCTTAAAATGAAGCAAAAGGTCTAGTGCTGCAATTTAATGGGCCATTGAGTTATGTTGTTGAGAGATATATCAGTTGTGTACACTTTTTTTAACCAAATATTAACCAAATAAATAAAACCAACCAAGTAGCTACAATTGCTGTGTTCAAATGTCAGATTTTTTTGACAGTGAACTGAGTCACCGATATAGAAGTCCGATCCTCCGATTGTGTCATCTGCTCTGTCAAGAGGAAGACAACAAAAGACAGAAAAACTTGTAACCATCAACGAAAACAACGTACGCAGTGAAAAAAAGGGAGTGTGCATTCACTTTGGATTTGTAGGCTAGGTGGTTAGGTAGTAATAAAAGAAACACCAAGTGTTGACTAAGCAGGTTAACGACAAGAACCAAGCAAACACTAAAGCATTCGAATATCAGTCAAACAAAAGTGAAGACATGCAAAATGTTATAGATCGTAGAACAAGAAAGAAAAAAACCAACTGGGAGACACGTTTCCCTTTGAGACTGGCACAATTTCCTGCAGAATAAATAATACTTTACATTCCAATATACAAACCTACCCATTCCCCCACATATTCAACATTGACCAAAGAAGCGGATAAAACTGACCAGCTGGTTGCGCCTACAGTCCAGTTTCTCAGAATAGGTGTCGTACCTACAAACAGATGCAACGGCAACAAATTGTGCCATAATCTCACCATTACAGAACCCCAAAACCTTTTTTCAAAAACAGACCAGAGGAATACAGTCAAACAGCTTTGACAGCCTGTAGTTCATATAGCCCTTATTTCCTCTGTTTCTTGAAGATCTTGAAGGTGTGTTTCTTGCGGCTGGCAGTGGAATCTGTGTCTTCTCCTGTAGAGCCACTGTCCTCCTCCAGAGGGCTCTTCTTGGAGGACAGCTGCGGGATGCGGGTGCTGCCCTTTGCCCCCACGGCCCCGGGCTGCCCTCCTCCTGTAGGTGACGGCGTGTCAGGTTCAGTGGAATTGGGGCTGAGGGAGCGGGACGACTCTGACAGGCTGTTGATCTCTCCCAGGCTGGGCGACTTCTCCATGCCGTACACGTTCTTCATGAGTATGGGGCTGTCGGGGATAGCCTCTGTAGGGCTGATTTCGTGAAGGCGGTTCCCTCCGTTGGGGGTGTGAGCATGCAGTGAGACGGCGTCATCCGCACGACCGACGATGCCGTGCATGAGAGAGGTGGGCTTGATTAGGTGGCCTTTGGAGCTGAAGGCGGACAGACGATCACCAACTTGTGAGAGGGACAGGGAGGAGTCGGAGTCAGAGCGATTCAGGTCCCTGTGACGGGGAAAAGAAATAAATAAATAAGTCTGAGGAAACAAGAAAAATAGAAATAAACCAAGATAGTTTAAAGTTGAAGCATTGCATGCTGGGGTTTATCTACACTATGCCTGCAAAGCCATGGACACGCTGGGCACAGCCTGGACACTGGAACTCCACACTTGTTAGTCGAGCAGGCAAAGAACACCGGGAACACAGGCTGAGAAACAGTGAATGGAAAGATTCCATGATGCCGCATCAGGTGCAATGTTGAGAAAGGAAAACGAATAAGTGAAAAATTAAAAACTTTAGAGAGCATTTCAAACTAAAAATTGGACTCAAAGAGAAGAAAATGATGTACGGGCAAAGGTACCTATGCAACGATACATTTGTTAAAAAAAATGAAATGACAGCAGGTAGGAAGAAAAGAAAAAAAACACCCACGCACATGCGGTGTGTGTGGAGAACTGGAAAAAGTACCCAAAGCTGTCGCTGTATGAGGAGTGTGCTTTGGAGGCGTCTGAGGAGGTGAAATCAGGAATGGGGTCCATGGGCTGGAAAGAAGCATGAAATAAATGGGAGGAATGAGGGGCTACTACGGCACCCACAGCGCAGGGCGAGCAGGAGGAAAGGGAGGACGAAGAGGACAGGGACTGAGGGCTCAGGCTGGAGGCACAGATGATGGAGGGGTGAGACACAGCCGAGAAAAGAGGAGGCAGAGGGAGACACTCGAGCTGCCCGAACGACTGGCTGCGGGACTGTCTGAGGGTAGCCCTAGACCTGGGCGGGTATGGGGTTCCCTCGCCCTGCTGCCCAGCCAACAGGCAGCTCTCTACCAACCTCTGAGAGCCCATGGCCAGCTGGGGGTCAATGTGGCGTTGGCGTAGGGACATCATACTGGGAGCTGCGGGCACAAAACAACAGCATTATCAACAACCACCAATCAGGAAATAAAGTGTGACGGACAGGGGGATTAGTGGAGAGATACTCAGGTGCTGGGATATATTTCTCTTTACTTTAACTGAATTAAAGTTGAAACTTATTAAGTCTCAGTCAAATCACATTTAGCGATTTAGCCTTTTATACCACACGAGAAAATCCCAGCGCTCCTGTTTTATCTCTCCGCTTAAAAAAGGAAAAAAAATTCAGACATAAGGACAAAACTGTGATTGTGTTACCAACTACGAGATTAACATATTAGCCCATTTTCAATAAAAGTGACAAATCACTCAGGGAAGAAAGCAGGGTGCACTGGGTCGTGACAAGATTTAGAGGAGAGAGTAAATGTGGCAAGCAAGCAACTTCTAAGGAGAGGTCAGGGGTGGTCTGATGAACGCAGCATGGAGTAGATTTTCCCTTTCAGCTGTGTCCATCTGCAGCACGCTGTCTTAAAATTAAAAAGGTATTACAACTGGGTGGCTTTGAGTCAAGGAGAGAGACGGGGGATGTCAGTCTAAGGGCTGAACTGGGGCATGGATAAATGGCCAACCAGGATATTTCCACATGGGCTGACAGTCTGAACCCACGGACCACAGGTCACTGGCTCGCCGTTCCAACAGTCGGGTGCCATCTGTAGTTTGGCCAATGAGACAGCAGTGGAAGCCAAGTGCCAGAGAAGTGGTGGAGGGGAGAGAGGGGAGTGAAATAGGGAGTGCAATTAATGTTGATTTAAAGACTTACTCACTATTGCAGCCGGAGCTTTTGCCTGCAGTTAGTCAAACCCGAACCTAATGTGTGTCAAGTTGAATATAGAGCCCATAACAAGATGAGGGCAAAGAATTATGATCAGAGTTTTGCTGCTTTTCTTGATGAGATATAAATGTGTGAGATGTGTTTACCCCAGAATTCTGTCACAAAAATAAGAATAGTTTTTGTTCATGAAGCTTCTGTGTATTTCTTTTGTCTCATATTCAACCTAAATAAGAATTTGAAATGTAGCACTGATTGCCTGTAAAATGTTTCCTTTGGCTGCAGCTGTTTGACCAAAAGCAGATTCAAAAAAGTCTGTAGCACACATCAGGACACCACCACTACAAATACGTCAGCACAAGGACTTGTTCTCATTAAGAAGTATATTTTTCTTGACAGTTCAATTTCCAGAGGAAAGTCACAGGAGTCGTCAGTCTCCATGATCGAGTCAAGTAAAACACTTTGATGCAGAATGAGAACAATTAACAAAAAAAGGCATTCATCTGGAATTGTGTGTAAAATAACAAGACAATTATGTGAATTTACATGATACACATTATACAAATGTAAAACAACACATTCAGTCACAGACATGTTTAACCCTCGCTACCTACAACACCAGGGAGGCCACAAGGGCAAATTCAGGTAAATGTAGCTTGAAAAAGGTCCAAATTCTCATGTGGGCTGATTTTTGGATTTGCCCAGCAGGGTCTTGGAGGGTTTAGATGTTCGTTTGCTACTCCCCACAGAACTGCCGACAGATTCGGATGAACCCTTACATTGCAGAGTTCCAGGCACGATATCCTCGTCCATGTCGTCCATGTCGTCGGACATGATGAAGTGCTGAGGTGTAGCTCTGCCTCCCATGAAGGTGGGGTCGAGGTTGAGGGACGAGGCCAGAGAAGGGAGGCCTGGGTTGTTGACGATGGTAAAACCCGTGAGGATTTCTATCTGCTGCCAGCGATGGAGTCTCTCACGCAGAGCAGCTGTCACCTCACCCAGAGCTTGTCTATGAAAGATGATGAGAAAGTAGAAAGAAGATACAAGAAATAAAGAGAAATGGGTCAGGGAGGAGAAACTAATTATTGACACTGTATGAAAATCCATACAGCATGAAGTAAGCAAAGTCTAAGCTTATATAAGGACCGGCTTTAATTCTGTTGGGGAAATTGGGTGATATTTAACCTTGTGCTGCTCAGTGTTTTCTAGTCAGGAGCATGTATCAATGTAATTTTCATCCCATTGCTGGAAAGATTTACAGCAGCAATTGCCCTCTTATTTTCAGAAAACATCTTCCTGTAAATTAATTCAAATTACTGAGAAGCACAGAGAATATCTAATTTCCTTATCCCCTTGTGAGGTTAATCCTGTCTGAGTGGGGCCAAATATCTGTTATTTTAAATATAAATTAATATGCTGCTTTAACAAGTTTTCTAAAAATTCAGTAATATGTATGCCACCGGTACAATTTCAGACTTACTTCGCTGCCAGTATTTTGTGATCCACATCATCCAGGGAGGAGCTGTGAGCCACGTGGAAGGTCCCGAAGAGAGTGTTCCTCTTTTTCTTTATCTTCTCTGCCTGTGAAAGCAGATGAACAAACATGTATCTGTCTGCTTCACAAGACTATGATCGGGATTACTTAATGAGGCTGCTTCAGTGTCTTTAAACTAGGAGTTTGCAGTTGCTTGCTCTTGGTTTAGCTACATTCATATTTTGATTTTTTTTTCAAAGTAGTTTGAACTCATTCCGATTAGCTTTAGCCAAACAAACTAGACTTCTTCCTTGGATAGTTTTTCTGTAGTTCAACTTCCTCTAGTGTGAAGTAATATATGTTTTCAAAGTAGCTTCCCCTATATTGGACTGCTTTTAATTTTGCTCCATATAACTTGTTACTTTAAAATAGTAACTTTAAAATCTAATTTGAATTCATTCCCCTTATGGTCTCGGCATGCTTACTCCTTCTTTGGCCACCAGGAGCTGCCGTTCAGCGTTTTGTTTCTTGATGTTGTAGTACTGCACTTCCACCTCGTGGGTGAGCTGCAGCCACTTCTGGAGAGACTCTGGAGGGGACCAGCTACTCCGTGACTCCAACTCTTTCTCTGCCTTCTTCAACGCCATGCGGACCTGCGACACATGTCAGACATTGGGAGACAAATGAACACATAAAAATAGAACACATCTAAATGATTTCCTTAATTGCTCTAAGCTATCACACAGTTTGATGATAACACACACACAGCGTGTAAATCCCACAATGTCCGAAATTAAAATATTAATTAAATCCATGCTTATAGTTAAGGGTGGTGTGATCATCAGATCAATTCCCCTTGATCAAACACCTTCTGCATTTCTTTAATTGTGAAAAAGTTGTTGTGGTTTGGAGACTACATGACTACTGTCGCCGTGGGATATCCCACCAGTCTGTCTCCTCTCCAAAGTACATTTTGTTAGAAAAACACTTGTGAGAAGTGACACAGGAAATGATATAACACTGACATGATGAAAATGTATAGCTGCCTGCTAGTATTGTGACTGAGCAAGGACAAAGAGGTTGCAAATACTGAAAAGCTTGTACTGTATTCTGATAGAAACTATATTCAGACAGCTACTGCAGCAGCTGAGGACTCTCTGCTCTCTACCGGCTGCAGCTCGTTACATGGCTCCCTGACCCGTCCCTGACATGACCAGATATTTGGCCTGCTTGATATCGTCCGGGCGTCTGTGTGTCCCTGGCTGAACAGTTCACACATAATGATCTAGCGCCGATTTCTCCTGTAGTGTGAACTCGACAGAAGTGTGTGTGTGTGTGTGTGTGAAAGCAAAAGGTGACAGGCTTCGCAACAGACAACTGAACATAAAATTCAAATCGTATACTGAACTTGAGAGCCTTGCGTGTTTCCAATTTAAGACTGTGTTTCTGAATGAAGAAAAAAACTGTGACCAAAGTGGCTGAATTAGATCACAGTGATAGTCCTTCAAACAATTACTCATGTGTTCTGCTTACTTGTGTGGGCTGTGCTGTGCTCTTCCTGCCAAATTCCTAATGGACAAAGACTTCAGTGGGTGTATTTATACTATAGCCAGTGTGAATCTGATGGACCTGAGCATACTGTGCAGTTGGCCACCTCAAGTTTATTAACACTATTTGCTCCATGGTTTAATCACATGCATCACTTTGCAGGTACCTGTTCCAGCTCTTCTTCAGCGTACTTCTGGCGACTCAGTTCGTTCTCTGTGCCTTCACGTAGCTCCCTCAGTCGCTGGGCCTCCTGCTTGGCTGCGTTGATCTCATCCCTCAGCTTCTGCTCGAGATTCACCTTCTCCACCTCAACCGTACGGTGCTCCTCTTGGGCGATCTGCAGCCTAAGTGACGGAACAAAGGTTTAATCAAAATGTCCGCCCTGTTGGACTTCAGTCGTACATACTGTGACCTGTTCACCGTCATCACGAAAGCCTGATAAAATAAAATGCATTTTGATTACCTCTATATTTCTGTGTCATCATGTCGCTGAATATTATTTCTGCTCTACATGATTCAAGAAACATTTTAATAAAATAACTTTTTTGAAATTCTAATATTGTAGAAAACTTCTAAGTCGCATCTGCATTGCAACAAATTATGGGTGATTGAATCAGTCAAGTGTCATGATGTCTGCAGACCTAGCAAGGCCCTACAACTGCAGAAAGTTAAATGGAGGGCCTTTGTGGTCTACAAGAATTGTGCGTTTAGACAACCCTCCTCACACGTAGACTTCCCAGGAATGCACCCACAAGGTGCGCAAGTGTCTAGGAGTGGTGAAATCCGTACTTTTGGGATTATCTTAAGAGAAATGCTTTCTAATATAATCTAATAAGGTCAGTCAGTGGCTGCTTCATACAGTGAAACAAGAAATATAACATAGTAGGTAACACTGTAATTTTCTGTGGATAGTTTTCTATGTCATGATGTGTCCGCATGTCAGGGCCATGTATGTGTGGAATTAAGGACATGCATCAGTCAAGCATGACCGGAAACAATGGCTAACATATAGAGAGG
Organism: Diplodus sargus; assembly: GCA_903131615.1. Lineage (NCBI taxonomy): Eukaryota > Metazoa > Chordata > Actinopteri > Spariformes > Sparidae > Diplodus > Diplodus sargus. The sequence goes on along the minus strand of CAEMYA010001060.1, from coordinate 3,627,934 downwards.
CAACAGCAGTGGTCAGCTGCTAGGCAGCTCACAATAAACTGACATCAGAGTGAGCCGAGCCAAGAACAGCTGCCAGAGTGTAACTCTAGAAGAGTACAGTGTCGCTCCCAACGCTCCTGTAGGCTCCAGAACATGTGTGTTGGTTTGTACGTGGGATATTTTTAGACTAGCCTCTTAAACAAAGTCTACTTTTAAAAGAGGGGCTTGTCACCCATGACATAATTATTTGTTCTCAGACACAGATTATTTTAAGATACTGTAATCTGCTGAATTCCCATGTCCAAAGATGTTGAACTGAGGTTTATGATACAACAAAAACATCCTGTTTTAGTCTACAAACACTGAAGAGCAGGAAGCAGCACTGTAATTCAGTCACTAGGGAGAAGCACTGTCATCTGGTCAGGCGAAACAGAACATCAGAAAGAGCAGATAAATGAAAGGTGATCCACAGAGCCAGCTATGGAAAATGTGGGTGGTGGGCAGTCCTGCTAATGCTTTCGACCCTGACCTCTATCATTCTCTAGCTAAGATTCAAAGCACAGACAGAGCTGCAATGCCCCGAGAGAAGACGCCAAAGGCTGTTTCATCTGACCTGCATTGCAGAGCTCACAGGACGCAGACCGCGTCTCTGCAGACTATACAAGAGAAGGTAAATTATACTCCAAGAGTTTTTGTACATTCACATTATCTTACTGGCCTTATTCACTTTGTGTGGAAGAGAAACTATCTTTCTAATGCCCATCACATGTTGTTGTCCTTGTCGCCAGACCTTTCCCAAGGATATCTGTCTGCACACGACACCCGAGACCAAATGTAGGTGAATTAGCGATAGCGGCGACATGCTAGGCAGTCGTGCTTAACACCATCTCCCACCAGTGAGGCAGAGGCTGGGTCAAACAGTTTTGTAAAAAGGCACCCAGGAAATCCAGCTCCAGTCAAAGCCTCCTCCCACTGTCTCCCAACAGGGAAGCCACGCCTGAGCCAGGCTACTTGATACCACCACAGGATCTGCTTGAAGGTATGGAAAGAGAGCAGCTGGCAGCAGGGATCAGGAAGAAAAGGCTCGGCTACAGACAGAGGACATACCTCCCTCTCTCCCTCTCGCTCTCCCAGCTTCAGAAACATGCACTAGTCTCTTGTTGCTAGTTGCACCGACCTACAATATGATACAATATCCGTTCCTTAAACCAAAGTGCTTTGCTGTCAAACTTGAAACACATTAAGGGGGGTCTGATTTGGAACAGTTTAATGTTTAACAAATGAAATGTCTGGAGTCTGAGTCAACTGCTTTGGGCAGAGGACACACATGCTAGCCTGACTGATTTCTGCTCAACATTTTCTGTCTTTCTGTCTTGACAAGCTACTGCAAGTCCTTTTTATAATGAATAGTCATTCTAAAATCATTATGCTTTATGTAACTTATTCTACTTCATGACACACAAACACAAGACAATTACAATTGTTGTCCTTTCTCTGAGCTCTCACCCTCCAGAGATCAGATTTATATGGTGTTGCACAACACTACTGAATTGTGGGTAAATGAGACTGTAGGGCTGGATTAATATAACAATGTCTGCACTAGTCAAGGTGAAGCAGCACAGCACTGTCTGAAACAAGCCACAAACAAGGTTTTATAATCAGAATTGGTCAGTTTGGATAGAATAGGCCTGTATAATATGACAAAAAATGATGATGTGTCATCACATCATGGGGTTTTGTTAATTTTTCTGTGTTGAAAATAACTTTACAGCGTATTTTCCCTCATTTGGACAATGGCTTGTGTTTTTCTGCACAATATGGATGCAGGCAGAATATTTGCATGAATGCAAATCAAACTACATGGAGGGTAGTCAACATGAGACAGAACAGGGACATTCCCAATTTTGTCACACTATTTCCATTCAAAACATGCTGTTGGCACAGATTATCTAAAAATGTGAGGAGTTTACAGATCCAGTCCTAAGCCTCCTGAACTGCTCACAGAGTGACCGGGACCGCACCCCAAAAATGAAACATGTCTGATATTCACAATTTAAAATCTGTACTCTCTGTGCTGGACCTAACAACCAATGAGAGAGGCTCTTTGGAGCTGATAGTTCTGCCAAGCATTGATAAATGTTCTAGCCTTTGAAGCTAACATTAGCTAGGATACTACTGTTGACAGAACCTCTCACCCCCAGCTCTCGCGAAAGAATAGAAAACCTGTGTTGACTGCGTCTCCTCACTCGGTTAAACTCGATTAACTTTCTACGTTTGTTTTTTTTCTCTCCCTGAAACATGTTACTGTTCTTCTGCTTCCCCATAAGATCAAGTGAGATGGATCATGTGTGAGCCCAGCTTCAGTCTGCAGAGCCATAAAGCCGGTGCCATGAAGTCAGAGCACTAAAGCCACGCCTCTGCTGCTGCAGAGTAGTGTGAGCCGTTTATCCAAATGTATTAATATTGAATGTGTCATGTGTCCTAATTTGACACTGCACTTTCTTGGGTCCTCAGTAACAAAGTCTGAAGTTGATCCAATAACTGTTCTTGAGTGTAATAAGAACATAAATACAGACAGTTGATCTAAGCATCTCATCTATTAATTTCATTTACAGAAAATGTGCTACAGCGTAATATGCATCTTTATTTGTATCTGAAATTTCCTGTGTCGTGATGTGAGATGTTGGTCGTATCACACAGCCCTACCGCAGAGCATATGAATCATGTCTGCACCTGTGGGCCTTTAAGATTTACTCAAAGCTCGGTGGTTTAATCTGCACAAGAGGATCGAGTTTGAGCAATTAGTCGAAGCAAGAAATGAAATGTCAGAGCGAATTTCAAAGTTGGCAGTGGCAGGTGTGTTTTCACAGCTGATCAAACTGGAAAGCCACAGAGGCAACACACACGCTGACCTGGCAGTCTATCAGAGGAACAGAGTTTGACCTCAATGGTTTGTCCCCATTGGAGCAGTCAATGGCTCTTATGGTCGGTATTCAACAAGCGAATCCCACAAAAATACTTTCCACTCCCTTATTGTACTGCGCCAATAAAGAAATATACCCCATATACATCAAAGAAAACATGCATACACAGAAGCCATGACGGCGATACGACAGTGCAAGAGAAAGCTGTGTCACCGTTTAGAAAACAAGCACCCAAGGCTGACACAAACACCAAGAAAACCAACCTAAGTCTTGGCTATTTGGTCTATTTGATGTTCATCCGAGCATATCGACTCATGTTTCAAAAGCATGTGTGTCCTAAACATCCAGCTGATACAAAGAGCAACTTATGTGGGTAATAAGGGTAGTGAAATCAAAGTTTTGTTGCCTACAACAAATCATCTCCCTTCAGCTAATGACCACAAGCATCAAGACAGGAATGTCAAGCAGTCATGTGTCAACACCCGTCACTGCTATATACTCTGGCCAGCAAACATGACAGAGCCTGTTGCTGGATTTTAATCTAATCTAACAAAACATGGCATCCCCAAAGATGAAACACTTTCTATTTCAGCACTACTTTGGCCTTTCTTTACCATCAGTGTCAAAGTTTAACTTTAAGCTAATCAACAGGATATTATGAAACATCTTTGTTAAAATGAAACAGTCGCTTTTCATGTTAAGTTCTGCCACAGCTCCAGTAACATGTTTTAATCAGAAATACTTGTATCAAAGGCACTGTCTGTGCACTTTGGTTAACTTTGGTTAACAATTAAAGAAAACCCTGACCTGGCTGAAAAAAGGCTGTAAAGGAATAAGAAGTAACAGGGTTTCACTTAAAAGCACATCCTGTGGATTCCTTGGAGTATTAATGGGATTAAAAAGTGTATTTGTATCATAACCTTCAATGCCTATATCAGACATATTCATTTTTTCCATGACTTAATAAACAAGCCGTTCTCAGAGTAAAATAAGGCCCAGGACACTGTGTGCCAAGTAGGAACTACTTTAAAGTAAAACTATGATATTGTTTGTTTATTCAGCTGTGAAAAATGGTGAGAGTTTGTTTATTTTGTTAATTTAGGAATAAAAAGAGATTCTGATTAAAATATCAAGTAAGAAACCACCACAAAATCCACATCAGGGAAGGAGAAAAACATCTAAGGTTTTATCCCCATTCAGTAAATGTTTGGGGCTAACCTTGCAATAAGTAGATTCAGGATGTGAAACTCATGTAACTCAAGACATGTTAGCAGCAGTACTGGCTGATGTTAGTTTTAAGGGTGATAATTCTTCATTAAAAACAACTCTTGAGCTTGAAGTCATATTCACGGCTTCCTTAACATTTATTTGATGTTCAAAAGATCTCATTTAAAGTGTGTTTCATGTGGAAATGGAAAACTGATGATATGTGTGCACATGTGTACAGTATTTGCAAAATACAACATTCTGTTGTGTGGGTGGTGGGAAAAACCCTCACTTCTGTTGCAGGTCATGCAGACTCTGTTCAGCTCTCTGCAGTCCCTCCAGGTCTTTCATCATCTTCTTCATGTGGTCCTTAGAGTAGCGGTTCTGGATGTAGGCAAACCAGCAGCCACCCATGCCTATGACTATTGACACGACCAGCATGAAGTCCTTCAAGTGGTTATGTCTATTCACTAAGAGAGAGAAAAACAATCAAGACACATCACACTTTAAAAAGGCAAAATACAAAATCACTAGATAGACCAATAAAATGAGCCAGGCGACATATATCAAAACCCTAACACTAAGCTGCGTATTAAGAGCAAGCTTCACATAAATGTGGTGTGAAGCTTGTGTTTGAACAAAGCCCAGTCATACTGCAAGTGGTATGCGGTGGCAGATATAGGACAGTCAGTAGCACAAGTTCAGGTTGCGGTGAGAGGGGCTGAGTGCAGAAGACCACGATAAAGCCAGCTTAACACAGACTATTCCAGTCAGGTAACCAATGCTAACAAACATGCACAGAAAACCAAAAAACAGCAACTCTAACGTTTTGGTTCACATGAGTTGCTATCAATCAAACCTAGCAGCTATTCCTCTGAACAACAAAAAGTGAGTGTGCTGTCATTGTCATTCATTGCTATTAAAAGCCACAGCAGCTAAAAAAGCAGCCACCTCGTTTGTAAGAAGCCTAACATTAGATTCACTTTCAAGTTGAACTTTTGGAAAGGCCATCTTAAATTGGATCTAGAATCAAGATTGGGTTTAATAAAGTTTTCATTTGACGAATCAGAAGAGCACTGTCATGCAGTGGTAGACAAACAGCCTGAATTTCAGCCTTGCAAGCTACACGATGAGGCAAGTTTTTCTTGCAAAACCTGCAAAGGGGTGAGCGGGAAAGTGATGTCAAAAACATGACCTCTACTTCCTGGAATGACACAAAAAGGAAGTAAAATTAGGAGAGAAAGACAATGCAGACTTGTATCTCTTTAGATAAGATCAGCAGCATATGACACCTAGAGTTAGTGTTCTTTATGGCGTCTTCCTGCACCACTGGCTGCCAATGACACAGAGCCAAATCAAATAACACCATGAATCCAAACAATTTCAGCCTACAGCACACATCTCTCTTCACATGAGCCCTCTGTATAGTAACAGGCACATCACCAAGCCATGAGCTTGTGTTAAATCTGTTAGGAGAAGTGTGTATATTCCTGTAGACTTGCTTATAAAGTCCAGAACAAACACAGGTTCATCAGAGTCAAGGGACTTGGACCAGCTGTGCTTGCTATTGTGTTAAAGTATGTCACAGACGTGAGAAACAGAAAAACTACAGGACACTGCACCTGTATTCTTCTACTGAAAATAGAAAAAGAATATCCAATAGGTCACAATTAATTTATCGATTCTGAATATTCTAAACGGTTTTAAATGGTATTTCTTTTTGCATTTCTCCACACACCAGACATGCCTGCGTTTTTTCGCTCTCCTCTCTCTCAACAGTAGGTTGACACACACACCACTGCAGCCCCACCTCCTCCAAAAGTGAATCAACTCAGATACTGTTGTGCTTAACACACACTACACGAGCTTTGTTATATTTAGCATTTACTAAGAATCTAAAACTGTGTGCCCCATTTTTTGTATTTTTTCCCTGTGGTATCAACTATTGATATTTTTCAAGGTACTGCATCGAAGTTAGCAGTTCCAGTATTGTGCTGCACAAATGACCAGGCTTCAGCTACATTTGATAGGCTGGCATACGCAGATCATTGCGTTACCAAAAGCTCAACTCCCAAACTGATGTTACGATATTTATCTGAAATGCATGTGTGCTAAATTTGTCTCGGCAGTGCATTGCGACTGAGCACATGTGCTTAACAGGAAGTGCATTATCTCTAAGATAATATAAAATAATTTCCTAACGATACATTGTGCCCATGGTACTCTTTACTGCCCTGTCAACACTATCTGTCTTGAGCAGGAAACACAGTTTGCCTGCTGTCGTCATTATGGGGTAAGGAGTAATTGACTTTGACCTGAGTAAACAAGACATTCACTGCCTTTCACAAACGACAACTAGACAGCATTAAGTGACAGTTAATTAAACACAAAACTATTAATACTGCAGCCTGAACGTGCCTGAATTAATTATTTCACAACTGCCCCCCAGATTAGGACAAACCTATTGTGAGATGTGTCTTAAAATGCTGCCACTGAACATCAATCTGACTACTAGTAGGCCTCTTTGAGAGGCTGTCAAAGCCAGACAGCGCTCACTAATGCCTTCCTCAGGGTGCGACTCTGACAAAACACATCCACAATGACACATGCCAGACACAGACCTCTACACACTTCCTTTAAATGCAAAAAAGTCGTCTTTCAAAGATGGTTCATTACATGCTTTCGTCTTGCTTACTAAAGAAATAACGCTTATCTGCTCTTATTGGCTCTCCGTTGGTATGCATCTTTGCCCTTCAAGGCCAATAATATTTTGTGTAAACTCTTAATATTTGGACACCAAGTCCAGAATTTCTGACTTTCTAAGCTCAGTAATGCAAAATATCAGCACTCGGCTGTCACACTCTGGCTAAGCTTTTAACGACAAACATGTTTTTAAGGAATTTTGGCACTCACAGTGGGAACATGTCAACACAGATTATGTAAAAAAAAAAAAATATGAAGTACTGCCAAGAGGTGTGATAGCTGAGACACACCCCATCAATACAGTCATCCACTCTGAAGGAGAGACAAAAAGAAGGAGCAGAACCTGAGGGATAAAGATCTATAGATAAAGAAGTGGTGCAGGGACACTTGAGAAGGAGAAGGAGAGGATGAGTGGTGTGTTTATTTGTCTCAGTACGCAGAGGGGTGTGTCTGGAATACAGAGCAGTGTGTCTCACACTCAACTCACTTCCTCCATCCTTGAAACTGATACAAGGTTCACCCTAAATGCCAAATATGGGCCAACTAAAACAGTCAGCAGTGAGTAGGTGAGTAAATGACGAAATAAATATATAAAAAAGGAAATGACACCTGATGACAACAATTCATGTTCATCAGGGACAAAGTACCGATGGAAAGTCAGTGTAGCAGATAACGTGGTCAGGATGTTAGTAATGGGGGTAGGCTGTTAATTCACACCTACATCCTACAGAGGTTTCAGTGTAATATTCTTCCATTTCAAGAGAATCAATTCAGTTTTTTCCCGCGAGGGAGTTCCGTGAAGTGTTGACGTCATTTGGTAGATGTTTTGTTTCTGGCAACCATCTTTATTCAAGTAAACTGCTTGGGCAAAAAGATCTGAGCGAGCGACAAACTCCTGACACAATTACAAAGGAAGCAAGGCCTATTATTTGGAACCACAACTACAGATTACTACCTCAAAAATCATTTTGGCAAACTATGCAACTAGTTCAGTATCTCAGTGAAATTCCACCATGATAGTTTTTGAGATATCCTGCTATAATTACAATAACCAAAAAGAGTAATATCTAAACCTTCATGAGAGGTAATGAAACAGAAACATCCTTCACATCTCGAGTAAAAGGTTTTAAAGACTCATTTAGGTTTAATGAATGAGAGTACAGAAATTAAAAAAAGAAGGTCACATACTCAGGGGGGCTCCAAATAGTACGGTGTCCAAAGATTTGAGCTGCAACTTTTGCACATGGCTGCGATCCAAAATCTTCAGAATAGAGAGAGTAAGAGTGGTGTTCTTTATGGCCAACCTGAGAGAGAACAGACACACAGTCATATTGAATGAATAAGGAAGGAGGAGCAAAGGCTGTAATGCAGCCTTAATGGGGAAATCGAGGAAAGCTGTATCTATTTTTTCTAATTATGACTTTTCGAATGAGAAATTTAAAAAAGTGCATTAAAAAAACACCTAAATTGAAACACAGCTATTGTAATCTTGTCTAAACTCTGTAGCTTGAGCCTAATAATTTTCATTAAAGTATATAAATTGTATTTCTATGAACTTTTATGAAGTCTTAACTGAGAAACACATTCCACAGATCTTGTACAGTTTTAAACTTTGAAAAGACGACACAGTCATGACATCCCTTACCTCGGCATGGCACTACCATTAAAGTTCATCTTGCGAAATGCTTCCACATACTGGGGCAGTTCCACATAAGTGATGAGCCATTCCACCACCTCATCCACTGTCCAATTATACACTGAGGGGAAGAGGAAAAAATACAACAGTTACAGCACCCATCAATTCTTATTCATCTAATATCTGCAGAATTCAGTACTGATAGGGCTACGTCTCCATCACATTCAATGCAGTCAGATGTGTTTTCCATTAATTAGTTCTTATCCAACACATTTCTTTTGAAATGAAACAGTGGCATTCATTTTAGCTCAATGCAGTAAAACAATATCCTAAACAATCAAAAAATTGTGATTCAGGAGTTATTCTTGGGGCCTAGCAAAGCAGTCAGCTGACCTCAATATACCCGACCATGTGTTTCACTTTAAGTACAAACAGAAGGCAAAAAACTCCACTGAAAGCAGCAAGAACTGCAGATGGCTGCAGTAGAGGCCGAGCAGAGCATCACCAGGAGAGATAACAAGCATCTGTTGCAGCGACTGGTCTATGACTTCAAGCAGTCAGTGATGATAAAAACGAGATACAAAATATGATCAGTGTATGGCTGTGTATACATGTCCAAATATTGTCTATCCCTTGATCATTAGTTTCTACCTACATGGTTCATCTGAAATTGACATAAGTCAGCACTGAGCTCTTGACAGTTGTGCGTTTGATTTTAACCCAACATGCAGAGCTAAGACAATAAAACTGTATCACTATCATAACACGTTTTAGCTGCACTGTATATACAGCTTGACACAAGATCACATGCTTTCACACCCTGAATGATCTATGAGGTATCCTATGGCATAACATATATTGCATGCCAACAGTAATAACTGGGGAAGGAAAATCGGCACCCCAACTCCTGGCAGACAGTCAAAAATGTGGGCTGTCTTTGTTAATGTGTTGCTCTCTTCAACAAAAACCCAGTTTCCTGGCTTAAAGCCTCTAGAGCACTGTCAAGAAACTGCAATGCAGGGTAAGTCAGTACTACCAGTGAGAAAGGGGGAGAAAGGCAGCCAGTGTAAAGGGTGTGAAGAGACATGAGTGCCAGATACAGCACAGCACATGACAAGTACTCTCAATGAGGACACGATAGCTAAGTTAAACAGATAGGAACAAGGAGGTGAGAGTGAGTGCGTGAATTTAGTGCTGACAGAGTCAAAAGATGTCTCCTTTGCCACTGGCTGCAGCTGATAACTAGGCCGCACTTTGCTTGACAAGCCAGTTGATCAACTACCTTGCTCCTTAGTTGAGTAGGTGAGAAGGTCAAGCTGGGGTAATGTGCGACACACACTTTCAGTGCATAAACTCCAATTTAGTGGCTAATTAAAACACTGCTGTCTAGGCTTGCATAGTCGCTTGGAGTGGTTTGTTAAAAATAACAATTAACAGCACAATTTCAAACGCTCAGTACTGGCAGAGCTTATAAATGTGAAACACGGTGTGCTAAACAAAATCCAAAGACTACAACTCTCATAAATACAAAACAGAGCTGAAAGAAAGGCCTGTTTGTGCAGTCACTGCTTGCCTCCAGGGGAAAAACGTACCTTCAGAGCCCTTCCACGCGTTCCACAAGTCCTCCACACTGATGAACTGGTCATCCCCATGGAAGCTATTATGCTTGGCCTTGGGGTCATGGTAGTTTAGATCTTCCCTCAAGAACTGCAAGATGACAAGAATGTTTGTAGTGGTTAGAAAACCTATCCTGCACAACATGATCTTACACAAATCCTACAAATTGTCTTTTAGAAAACTGCATTTTTAGCTCCAATGATGCAAGGTACAAGCCGTCCTTTCACCTAATTAGAGACTTAAATACTGTGCCCACAATTTAAAACAATAAAGTTTGAGTGGAGGTTGAATAAATAAAATGTTTGAACAGCGGGAGGACAATAACCACATTTGGTGCTGGAAATTAGCCATTGAGAGTGTTGATTTATCATGAGCCCTGTTAAATACGGTGGTCTTTATGACCGCCATAAAATAAGAAAATGCAATTTGTGTGCCACGTGTATTTGCTTTACTCAATGCGAAAGGAATATAAAGCACTATAAATATCTCAACCATACAACACCTGAAAAACTATGAAAATTTCTCACAAACTATCTATGGGCGTAGAAATCAAACAAAAACAACAGTGGTGAAACTGCAAATGTGTGAGTGATTCATTCTGAGATGCAAATACCTAGCAAAGCTTTAAATTTTAGCTGTTCACCAGTTATAACTAACTACTCGACAGTCTCCATTATGTTATGTTCTGGTCATCTTCTTTAAAAGATATAACCGTGGTTTAAATCTTGTCATCTAACTTAATGCAAGAAAACACATCAGCGCATTTCTGAACCTTTTCCTTTAGGTATATCTCTATCTCCCTTTGAGTTGGACATAATAAACATTGTGGTATTTCCTTTTTTATTTTCTGAACCTTCTGTCTTTTTGGCATCTTGGTTTGAAAATGAACACACAGCATATCATACATGAGGCACTCTGTATTTCATCCTCGCCCCCACTGGAGTGGTCGTGGTCAACTACTGCCACTGGAACCACATTACTGATTTCCCACTATACTGTAGGCTAACTCAGTCACCAGGATCTTAAAAAACACTCCCACAAAAGCCAACTCATGCAACATGGGTGGAAGACAGTAATAAGTCATGATGCCTTTCTTTCTTGATAGATTTGTGTGGGAGGATTTCACTACAGGATAGAGAGCTGGTCTCTACTGCAGGTGAAATATCACGCTCCTCAAAACACATCCACTGGAAAATTAGAGGGACCTGTTTCATGTTGCGAGGGCCTGGATCTTATTCCTAAAAGCCAGATGCAGACTTTGATCTTGGTCATAAATAAATCAACTATCCCCTTTATTTAATTACTGTATGATAACAGGAAGCCGGACTACTGTCTTGAAGTGCTCTGAATCATTTTGAGCTTTTTATTCTTCAGCTCAAAGCCACTACAGATGTCAGAGCTCACTGTACTGCACTTGATTCTCTGCCTAAGGGGTATTTGCATGCCAAGTGCCTCTTCTAAAAGCAAAGATGACTGCAGCGATGACGCTGCCACTGCTTTGGTCTTGCCTAAACCACATGCCACAGACTGAATAAGGCTGAAATGAGGCACCAAAGGAGGCCTCCTCAAGGCCACTGCATGTAGTTTAGACTAGGACTCAGGATGTTAGCTAAATTGACTAGAGGTGGCGACTTTAAGCCACCAGTGATGTCGGAGAAGCAACATCTCAGACTTCTGATGAGCATGAAATAGCTGCGAACTGTTTATATTGAACAAGAAAAACAGCAAACTCTACTCTTCACGCACATCAAAAATACAAAATACATTAAGTCACATTACTGACTTCACACCTTTGTGTTTGAACAAATGAAGCAACATCAGTGCCTACAACATGCATGCCAGACACAACCAGACTTAATGTGAATTAAGTTAATTATTTGACAAAAACAACTTAAGAAGCCACTGAAGTGTAAACAGAACAAATCCTCTGGCTACTCTGAGTCAGTTAAGGTCATTACAGGGCTATGATTAACTGACCATCTTAGCAGGAAATCCTACGACGTGGGTTACAATAATGATACATCTAAACCCCTCCAGACTGAATGAAGACCACTTTTGTGACTGTACCAATCAGACTATCCCCCCTTTAACAGAGCATCAGCTCCTGTTGCTCCTTTTTTTCCAGGCTGGTACTTACGCCGTCTGTCTCTACCACGTCCACATTGCCGTTTGCGTCATCATCCATCTGCTTGTGGATGTTACGGATAGCCTCATAGCTGAGAATGGCAATCTCGTCCTTGCATAGTGGCTCATCGATGCGACAGAAATCTGGTGGAGAAACAATAACATATCAATATGGTGGTAAGAGGGAACCTTGAAAGTCACAGGTCAACATTCACATTTCTCTGCTACCAACACCACCACTACTAAAATGATGCAGAACTAAACAACACGCCTTTAAAAAACAATTTGGTTTAATTGTAGTTATCTTAATTCTTGAAAACACAAAAAGCTTGCACTTCAAAAGATGTTTGAAGGAAGTCCGAGTGATGATCCTTCCTGTTGCTATGTGACAAGACAAAAATCCATAGAATGTTGATGTTCATGTTTTTGGATTCCAACTAATCCTGTGATGGCCATTAAAGTTCATGACTTTTAACCTTTGTGCTTTTTACAGGAACGGCAGTATGCAGAGTCCCCGGTTGGATTATCTCACCCTCTTGTTCAGCTAAGGAATTCTGCAGTTCACTTATCTTCAGACAAAGCCTTGTTTATGTAGGGCTATGAATGTGGGGATGTTACCAAGAAGAAGCCAGATACCATGACTGTCAGACTTACTGTGTTGACCGAAAACAGGCCACGACACAAGGTGAAACAGTAACAATTATTTTTAACTCTTTTATCCTTTTGGATTCCTCCGTTCTGATTAATGGGAGAAAAACTGTTTTGAATGTTGTTAAAATTCAACTACATTTGGCATTTTGACTGTCAGGCCTCAATAACACAGTGTGTAACAACTCTACAGTTAATTGCAGATAAATCTCATGTATGTTTTCATTTTAAATGATCATGTAATTTCACAGTGTCTCAGTTATCTGGTGAAGCCCGTCTGGCCTCTGTGTTCCCTCTCCTTCCTGAGGGATTAGAAATCCTCTGAAACAGATCAGAGATAATGCTGCCACTCCTGCTAAGAGGAAACCTTGTTTGGCATGAATGCAGACACCCAGAAGCTGTGTGAACGGGCATGGCAGGCGACCTGTAACGCACCAACAGTACGTTTAAATGTGACTTTTAACTTAAAACAGCACGTTTGAAGTGAACTCACAAGAAGGCTGCCCCAGAAACATTCAGAGGTACATATTTTATTCAAGCCAGTCTTATATAACCTCTTATGTTCTATGTGCTGATGCCATCTTTCCCCGGACAATCTTGCTCATTTGTAATTTTTCTATCACGGTGAGGCCTTTTCCTGGTTAAATTAAGTTATATAAGAAGCATATGTCAAACACAGCATGCTTTATTTCAGTGCACTATAACCACAAAAAAGAAGGTGACAGTGAGGGGGGGTTGGCCTTGCTCACCCACATGAAGAGACGTTAAATCTTCCTAGGCTTTTGGCTTTTGTTCACACATTTCTGATCAAAGACTTAGAAAGCATTTTTTTTAATTAAATGTTTTGTTTTGTTTTAAAATAAAATCCTTGAGTCTGCTTGGGTTCTGGTTGGCAAGGAGATGGGTACTTTTTGGTTTAAAACTTTAGTTGAATGAATCTGCAGTCTGTTTACGTCATCCTCACAACAATGTGGAGTACACAAAAATCAAACTTACTTCCCCTTTCACAAATGGCCAAGCTCAGGCTGCATATAGCTCAGTAGCTACTGCTTCATCATTAATTACTGTCACCCACACAATAGTGTAATTCCTGCATTTGTTTTTTTTGTTTTTTTGTCTTGACATGCACAGCGTAATGCCCCCTCCCACCAATAAACTTATCACGCCAATCCATGTTTTTCTTTATTCCCAGAAGCAAATGTTATGACAGGTTGGCTCAGCAGTTATAGAGAGAAAACAAAAAAGTTAACCATGTCGCAGATTATTCTCTGCAACAGTCACCGTGTTCATGAATGTGAGTCTATAAATGGTTTGTAGCCAGCGAAATGTGCCTTATATTTCTCTGCACATAACCGCTAAAACCAGAAGTAGGAAGCCCAGATGCACAAACTGAACTTCTACGTTGTAAAAAGTTAATTTTTGAGCCACAGTGTGCAAGCATCCAGCTTCAGAGAACCTGCAAAGCCACATGCCACAAAGGCACTTACTCTGACTCATTCACATGCAGCATGTTAAAACAAAGAGACAGTTACCCTGGTGAAAACCTACCACCTGCAACACTCTCATACAGCCAACCTGGCTTTCTTTCTCATTTGGCTTGCAAACCTCCGGAGACACAAGATAAGATATTTACATACCAGTCAGGCTGCCTTTTTTAAGAGCTCATGTTACGTAAGTTCATTTAGTGTGCCTGCATCTAGATGAAGAACACACTCCAAACTTTGTCACTTCATCACTGCTGTGGTTACTATGTCCTATCGCTGTACAGAATACCTGTCAAGATTTGAAAATCACTGTAGAGAATGAAATCTTTCCCACACTGTGGCCTTTTGGGACTGTTGGGACATGTAGCAGACGTCAGCAAAAATGTGTTACAAATGCAAAATGTGTGTGAGTAACTTAGACAATGTTGCAACAATTCCTGTTTAACCACTCTGGTCAATAGTGCCAGCAGAGAGCACAACCAAGCAAGTGTGTAGTGTTGGGTCCTTGGCAAGTTGCTGCTCAAGGTATCGTGGCTGAAATATTTTCAAATGTAAATATGTACAACAGTTATGCTTTTTGTAAACAGATTGAAGTTGTCACACTAGTGCACTTTAAAATATAACCTCAGTCATACTATGTCATAACTCTGGTTTTATAATTTAGTAGTCTCAAGTTATGCCTAACAAACAAAATCACTGCCATCATTCGTGTGAAATTACTTCATGGACTGAAGCAAAAGATTATCACGGTGATAAGGAACCTCTTCTAATAAAATTTGTAACTCCACAAGAGGAGCTTGTTAAATTCTCCTGACATGTTGTGAGAGGCCCATGTTACCTTTCTCATGTGTGTCTATCCATTAGGTTACAGAGATAAGAATCATGGGTGACGCACATGATCGGAAGTGAAAGTCCAAGATGCGAGAATCAACAAAATGTCGATATGTAGCCCTCTGTAGTGATGTGTGTTCAATAATTGTATATCTACATAAAGTTAATCTCTCCCAACTTTGGATTTGATGACTTACTGTAAATAGTTTAACATCTTGATTACTACCAGGGCGTGACTATGTTGGTTGCAAGTGTGACTAAACATTTTCATTGCTCAAACCAGTGCACCTGAAATATAGATAATTCAAGTTGTTGCAATTTCCTGTGGAGTGTGTTATGAAAAACCTACATGTATTTGCTCCTTTATTCCTGTTTACAATCATCAAAAAAATAAAATAAAAAATGTTTCTATAGGTACATTCAAACTCTGTCCTGGTGCACCTAAAGGAAACAGTTAGGCACACCAGTGCAACCATTGTGAAAAGTTAGTCTGGAGCCCCGATTACTACAGAAACCACTTAGGCACTTGCTCATTCGCTCCACTAACCATTAGATCAATTACCTTGTGTTTAACTTGCTGGCTTGATCTGAGCTGGAGGACGGGGCTTAATAGAGAATGCCAGCCGGACTATTCTCAGCATGGCTACATATAGAGCCTGCACAATCACAAAGATGTGGCACGAACACTCATACTCTAACGGCAACACATCTATAGTGTGTGGACAAAAACAAACCACTGAGGATGCTGCAACAAATTAATGCCATGGTTAATGACTCACCTGATACTCCATTTTCAACAACTTGGCTGTCTGGTGTGGGTGAACTTGGTTTGTCAGACCAACTTTCTCCGACGAGACACAAGCACAATATCCACAAGGTCACCAATTTGTTGAACTCCATGACTGGTGTGTACTGGAAAAAAAGAAGACACCAGACTCCTTTTACAATTCTGGCGATTTTAGCAGAACAAGAATGCAGTATTTATGTCTGTGCTAGTCACCGTTTAAACAACGTTGCTGCTTTGTCTCTTAAACCATGTGAGGGAACGGCAGTAATCGGCTTAGCGAATACACCATGATATACCATTAGTTACATAAAAAAGATCCCCTGCAGTATCTACACACACATGCTATCACTTCTCAAGTGTCTCTCTTCTTCCTGAATGAATGAACGAACACACTCGTTAGCTTGCTAATACCTGGCTTTCGCTAAGGAAGCCCATAAACCCTTAATTTGCCAGTTTAGCTGGGGGCTTTTGACGGCGTGTTTGCCAACACATGTCACTTAAAAAGGAGAAAAATAACAAGATTATGAAAAGTGAGAGCAGCCTGGTCCGCCTGCGTCTGGTGGCTGGGTGTTAACCAGACGAGTCCCGACTAGCTAGCTTAACGCCTCGGCTAACTAGGAAATGAAGTGAAATATCCAACAAAGAGGGGGTTAACATTTCAGAGCGCTCTCACTCACGCTTCCGTGTTTTTTTAGTTTATGTCGCTGTCGACTTGCTGCATTTTGTACACGCGTACATTAGCCACCGTTGACGTTTAGCTGACCACAAGACACCGCAAGTCACGCAAGAAGGGGCGTTAATGAAGAGCAACTGTAGTTTTTTTTTTTTTTTTAAGCTAGGCTAGATGGTCATGTTAGTTTAAATAGCGCAAATATAAAGTTACCTGTCATGTATCAGAGCTGGCAGGTGTGTAGCTTCAGCTCTGTATTAACATTGCAGCAGACGCCTGGTCACCTGGAGTTGAAGCACAGCGAACTCCACCTCCTGATAAAAAAAAGAGGTCTCGGTGTTTCCCCCCCCGACCGAGACTGAACCGAAAAAGCCGCAGAATGTGGACAGACACTGAGCTCGTCTTCTTCTACATCACCGAGTGCCTGCTTATCAGCCGCAATGTCGCCCCCTAGCGTCTGGAGACTATAGTGGATATCACGTCCAACTGCTGCAGTGTGCCATCTAGCGGATTGTTTGTGCAATTACAGTGACAAGTAAGAGCCTGTTAAAGGACAATTACACCAATTAAACCTTACTTCTACAGTATGGAGGCCCACCTGACATTATGGCGGGGCAGTAATGGGCCTTCCCAGCAAACGGGGTGGAGCCAGTGACTTGTGATCTTCAGGTCGCTGGTTCGATTCCCCTGGTATGCATGTTGAAGTGTCCTTGGGCAAGATACTGAACCCCACATTGCTCCTGATGTGCTGGTTAGCACCTTGCATGGTAGCCACCATCATCAGTGTATGAATGTATGAATTACTGTAAGTTGCTTTGGACAAAAGCGTCTGATAAATGCCTTAAAATGTAAAATGTAAATGGATGAATTGCAACAATCCATCATGTGAATTCTTTTTTTTTTTTAAATTACTAGTAATTAACTAATTGTATGGCTGACTTTCACTGTCACCAAAGTACTATTTTTAATACAATATATTTACTTTTAGTCAAGTAAGTCTTTCAGGTACATTTTCACACTGGAAAAAGCCTCTTTATGTTGTTTATTTACTTTCTATTGCATTATATCATGATTACAGGCCCTATTGAGATATTTCTTATCATATTTCTGCAGTCAAATCTAAATAAATCATAAAAAAAATATCAAACTAGTTGTTGAAGTTTTTCTTTGTTGTATTTAAAGAGTTTCGTCTGAAGTGAAAAAATCAAAATGCTGCTCAGGAAATATATATATATACACTATATATATATATATATATATATACATATATATATATATATTGGGAAACTATTCTCATTCACCATATAACCTATTTGCAAGTCTGTACTTTTCTGTATGTTGGAGGTCGTTGCCATTAATTGATTATGCTAAGGCTAATGTAGACTAGCGAGGGGACAGTAGAAAGTAAACATACTGTATTGTGGTTGTGTTTTAAGTGAGTCTGATTCAAGGCCTTGCAGCCAACATGACACATCTTGCTCGTGCTTGGCCTGCACTTGCATCATCGGTGTCAGATTTTTTTTTGGGGGGGGGATGAAAGAGCATTGCAATGTGGCTGTGCTGTAAAGCATACACTCACTTCTAATCATCATGTTTTGAGTTAACATGCCTTACTATGTTATTGGGGTGGAGGTACAGCACAGCTAAATAACACGGTATAGGTATAATAATGGGTGTAGTACACATGCTGTTGGAGCTATTAAAGAAGTACAGTGATTACAGTGATTTGTGTTTGCACTTGGCAGCTGGGCCGCTAGGTTTTTATCCGGCAGCATTTAGGTCAGGGTAGGTTAAGTGATGTGTCATCATAATACCTGCAGTGGATTAACAATAGGGCATTAAAGCCAAAGTCAGTACAGAGAACTCACATGTACACATTTGCATTTGAACAAAAAAATCAAAAGCTTATTTTTGAAAAAATAATAATTTTCCCAACAGACAGCTGGAGTAGGTCTCTCAGTGGCAAATGTTTTCTGTAATCTGAATGGTGTAGTAAAATAACACTCTTTCATTCCCAAATAAATAATTTGTAGTCATTTTACCCCCTTTTGTGTTTCAAAATAAAAGTCCAACATACTTGAACTGTCACTTTACTTTGGCACACACAGTATGACCACACATTTTTGTTGTACATTGTACAAAAGTTGAAATTTCACATTAAAATACAGCATGTACTGTAGGTAAAGGCAACAATGAATTAAGCAAAAAAAAAAGTGCTCAGAATAGACCACACAGTAGAACATATGCCTATCTTGACTTTGACATTTGACATCCCCTAAGGCCTCGAGAGCCGACATCATGGAAATATATGGAAAAGGCCATCCCAGTCTTCCTCTTCAGCAGGATCAAGGCTATCATGATCAGGTGGTTGAGTGGTTGTACAATTAGCACCAAGTCCTTCAGTTTCTAGTCAGAAGTCTTTATCTTCAGAGGACGAAATGACCATGACCTCACGGCTCTTAAAGTCCCACACTGCTGTGAGATGGAAGGCCATGTTGGAGAAGACCACAAGATACTCGAACAGGGCAAAAAGCGTGTAACCTGCAGGAGGATAAAATGGATGCTAAGCACAGTAACATCACTTACAGATTGAAGCAGAAAGATCGAACTGATGTCACACTTACTTCCTGATTCACAGTACATGTTGTGTTTCCAATAAAAGAATCCAGCAAAAGCACAGAAGGATACGTTGAGAAGTAAGAAACGCACTTTCCAGTGGTGAGACTTCGCATCCTGTAAGGAAAAACAAAAAAGTAATACGGAATCTGACTGAAGAGCTGAGAATAACATGAGGGATTTCATTTTGCTGCGTGTGATTTGGCATCTCTTACCTCAGGACTTAATGAATACTTCTTAATGGCCTTCCATAACCGGCAGGTTATCGACATGTAGATAAGAGAGCTGATAATAAAGAGGACAAAACCTTCCTTATGTACAACTAAAGGGCAAAAATATACAAAAAGAGAAGGGAATTTGGTCAGTAAAGGACAGTATTATTGCAATATCTAATTGTCAAATAACTGAACTTTGAATCAATACATCAACCTGCCTGTTACAGTTTTGCAGCTCTATAACATGCTTCAAACACAACCCAGTCACCGGATAACAATGTTGGTATGTTTTTTGAAAACCACAGATATGTATGATTTGTACATTTCATTTATTTCACATCAACATTTGACTTTCATGTCTGGAGATGAAGAGGATGGTGGAGGGGATGGAGGTGGCATGACTCATAGGCGAGAAGGCTGCCAAGTGAGAGACAGCAAACATACCCAAGATTGTTTTTTTTTACTTTTTCCAGCTGAAAACTGGATATTTCGAACAAGATATTAGAACATTTCCAGAGCCAAAGCATGATCTCGGCCGAGCCGACCCTAACCAAGTATTTTTTGTGCCTAAGCTTAAGCAGATCATTGGCAAGATGGCTGCCGAAGCAAGAGACCAGTGTTTGAAACATCATTTCAACATTTTTAAAGGTGGAACCACAGGATATTTTCAACAAGAGGCAATTCCCAGCCGTGGCTGTATAGACAGAACCAGGTTAACCAAAACCTGGCTCTTTCTAACCATAACCAGGCTTTTTTTTTTGCCTAAACCTAGCCAGAGCAGAAGCACAGTGTTGATGCAACATAACATTAAAAAAGGTACCTAAAGAAAGTAAAGTTGCAACGTAAAGAAATGCAAAGTTTCAACATATCAGCAGTTTGCAAAAACTTACCAACACATTTTTTATCGCAGTTTCTCATAAACTAGACCAGCCTGGTTATCAAAGGAACAATAAAATCTCTAATAAAAGTATCTTAAACATGTATTACTCACAGTACGTCTCACTGGATGATACATATGTGAGGAGCAAGAGGCCGAGGTTCTCCAAAATAGAAAAGGCCAGGTTCAAACAGCTGAGCGGACTCTCAGGGAACCTCGATGCAAAGCGCGCCTTGTAAAATCTGAAGTAGGTGAACGCCACCAGGAACCTGGGCGCCGAGTGCAGACCGATGCAGAACCGCCATATGTGACACTCAGGACTAAGACTTATGGAGGCACTGATAGATGGCAGGTAATTAGGAACCTGGAAACAAAAGTTAATGACTTAGTTTCTCTAAACACATGTAGCAGCAGGAAAAAACATAACTATAAGGACCTTGCCTGGCAATGTGTACCGGTGGAGTCATCAAAATGGAAAACCGAGGATATGAAGACACAGGTGATCAGTCCAAAGAGAGGCAGGAGCACGGTGCCCAGAACACAGGAGGAGAACGATACTCTGATGACCAGAGGCCGCTCATGCCCCAAGACATTTGAGCCTTGTAGCATCTTGGTCTGAAAAGATCAGATTAAAGAACATCTTTAACATTGTCTCGCAATGGTGATCACACTATAGCTGTAACGATTAATCGCTTAAAGGGTGAATTTGCTGTATTTTTCAAGTGTTTGTTGTGCCGAAACCTAAGACTATACACAAGATGGCTGCCGAAGCAACAGACAACTTCTTGAGAGGGCGTGTCAACGATTTTAATCGCTTAATCACTTCTCAGGTGAATATTTTCTGGTTTTCTTTACCCCTCTATGACAGTCAACTGAATATCGTTTGGTTGTGGACAAAACAAGACATCTGTGGACGAATTATTTGGCTTTGGTCGACACAAAACTATCATTAGTTGCAGCCCCGTGTGAGAAATAACATAGTTTTCCATTCAGTAATCAATGTGCTGTAAGGAACAGGATCAGGATGTGAGAGGACGAGGGGAGAATGCCTTCTGGTTGAGGTCTCTGGGGGAAATTCTCTCTACATGGGGGGTTTACAGGAAGGTAGATAAAATGACATTTACTGTCCTAACTAAACATCAAACTGTCACTGCCCTGGGAAAAGCATGAACAGTTCAACCATCAAAGGGTCACCTGCCTGGCAAAGGCACCTCAACCCAAAGCTCAGGGGGTCAATGTTTTGGGAAGAGATGATTGATGACTGTTGTAAATGAAGGCGACCTCCTCTCTGTTTTGTATTTAAGTCAGTAACATTAGGAGGACGACAGAGAACACGCTTGTCTTCCCTCGCATGTATTAAAGAGATCTGATTCATCACGCTGAGTCTAAAATTCCTCGGAGACTCAGCAAGGAGAATTTCCTCTACACCCGGCCATCCCACACAGGCAAAATGAGGTCGTGAGTCATTTCCAAATTTCCAGTGAATATCACCACAGTGATCGGTCCCTATTTGCATGCATTTACTGCGAAGCCTGAGAAACGAACAGAGAACCTACCTACCTCCGCTGGGTGTTTAACTCTAATCTCTCCCACAGCCCTTCACGCACTGGGCTTGTCAACACCTACGCTGTTACATCAACCTTCATTACACCAGGCTGCAGGATGGGACCCGAAGACTAACGGATACCAAACAATGGGCATCATCATTCAGACATTTTAAACATCCCTGCGACATGACTGCATCCACCGGGTCTCAGCTGCTGAACGCGCTCGGATGCGACATCTTCCAGCCGAAGGAAGGGAGGATCGAGCAGCAGCACCCCGGAAGAGAAAGTGAGCGGAGGAGAGCGGTGAGGCTGCTGAGGTAGGGCGGGGCCGCCTGTCAGAGATGAATGACGGATCACAGACATCATGGAGGTTTCATGTGTAATCAGAGGCGCCGCCTGATGATAACAAGGCGCGATGTTAGATTGTTATTACTGCTTTATATAAGAGGGTGAGGCTGGGAGCTGTCCGCGGTGCTGAACAAACCCACTTTCATTTTCGTTTTCTGTTTACAGGTAGATTTGTCCAAAGGCTGTGATCGCCCGTGTGTGTGTGTGCAGGGTTAACATGTGCTCGCTGCCCCGCCTCCCTCCATCGGTGTTATCGCTGCACTCGATATTCTTGTGCAGCTCACAGACGAAACACAGCTGCGTTCACCAACCACACCTCATTCTTTCTTCTCATGTCTTATTTTTATTTTTAGCGGACGAACCCTCAAGCTCCGATGGTCTTTGGATGAGGATCATTCTGTTTCAGCAAGATGAAACGACGGAGAGTCCAAACTTTACTCCTCTTGCTTCTCTTTGTCACTATTTGGCCAAGTAAGTTCAAATATATTTAACATATATCTATAATGTTGTCTTGATCTACTTTCCTTGCAGTTTTGACAGAGAACATTGGCATAAAACTTTGTCTACAGGTTGTATTTCATTTTAAGAATGCCTTTATTTTTTATTTTTACAAATCATTGTCTGCATCATCCATTTCTTGTCAAATTTCCATTCCAGTTCCAGAACCGCTGTTACCCACAATCCGTAAACTTGGAGCCGGTTGTTGAGGGATTTGCTGTCATCATAATCCCACAGACCTTCTTTGTATCAGAGGCTTTATTGAGACAGCGTTTCAGAGTTAACATCTGGCTAAATCCACTGGATTGACACCGGGAACAAGCCCCACATAAAATATAAATGATGTCTCCATGTTAAAAATACACGTCCTCTCTCCTGGAGGTGGCGATGATAATGTAACTATAACACATGTAAAAATCCATAGATGAGTTATTTTATTATTCACATTCACACACAGTTTTCACGGCACGGGCATGTTTAATCTCTCTGTTTCCGGCTCATCTTCACACACAAATGTTCAGCGAACACATGCTAAACCTCCGCGCACACACAGACACACACACACTTTCCCTCTTCAACTGTGTGTGTGTGTGTGTGTGTGTGTCCCAGTTGAAGAGGGAAAGTCACTGCTGGTACATTATGGCAGATTTGTCTGATCTCCTTCTCTCTAGAGCTTTATATAAGGGCAACCCTGACATCCACACTGTCCCATTACGCCATCTGTCATGTGTTCACATCTTCTACTCCTGTTCTCCCTTTCTTCCCACTTCAGCATCCACATCATTGCATTTGCTGCACTGCATTTCCAGAAAAACTGACCTTTTAACCGAGTCCTCAAAAATGTAAGGCAACAAAATTAACCGAAACACAACATATACGACCAAGAGTTGTTTCTCTCCTTGTCTTAGCCTGTTGGTGTGCTCATGGGAAATATGCTCAGAAGCTCCTGAAAGATTTATTCACCAGCTACACGAGCGCGCTGAGGCCTGTGGAGGACACCAGCAACATCCTGAACGTGACCCTGCAGATAACACTGTCACAAATCATCGACATGGTAAAACAACATGATTTTATGTGTGAGAAGAAGCTGTGCGGATACCAACACATTAGTAGACGCCATCTTTATATTCTGATCATATTTATTTTAACATGTCATTTGTGCAATTTATTGCCAATTATTTTAATTTTTTTCAGGATGAGCGAAACCAAATTTTGACTGCATATTTGTGGATACGGCAAGTGTGGCTTGATGCACACCTCAAATGGAATAAAGATGATTACGATGGACTCGATACCATCCGCATACCTAGTAGTTATGTATGGAGACCTGATATAGTCCTATATAACAAGTAGGTCGGACTGGTATTGAGTTAATCATTGGGCTATTGTCCCCCGTGTGGCTCCTGTCGGTCAGTATTAAAGGCACAAGCTGAACATTCCTTGAAGCCATTATTCACAGGAGTGTCCGGGCCTCTGCCTGCTTTTTATACACCAGTAATATAATTTCTAATAATACAGACAGAATTACACATATTGAAATATTTCAAGAACTGCCAGGGTGAACCCTAACCCAACCCTAACACCTAAAGCTGCCAATTGGTTACCTACCAAAAAAGTCACTGTATAAAAGAGTTTTCTTCATTAAGGAATAAAATATGTTTTGATAATTTGAGTTAAATAACCTTGTGGTTCTGTTATTGATTGAATTTGGTGAAAAAGCCTGATAACAATAATAAATAAATAACAACAATAAATGTAACAAGTTAATTTAAAAACATATTATATTATCAACACAACAAATTTTCAGCTAAACCTGACCATTTGAACATGTCATTGAACGTGTCCCTCAAACAAATTTTTAACAGACAATCAGTACCTTGACTACACATTTTCCACAGATTGCCTTCCTGTATACACTACAAACTGCTATGAGTGACCTGTGGAAATAAATACATTTATATGAGGTGGTAAATTTGGTAAATCAAAAGGGACTTCAATATTAAAAAAATGGTAATGTACAATTCAAATCCAGATCTGGCATTAATATCTGATTGACCATGTTTTGAAAGAAGAGGTAGGAGGAACATATCACATGAGTGAGGCCGTAGAGCAGGAGATGCCTCGTATGACATTAATGTGATCAGATTAGGATTATGAAAGCAGCTTCCTATATGTACTGACCGCATACTAATACATGTAAACAAACACTTAGCATTACTGGTAAGCTATAAAATGCAGACACAACACTGAGGAATGAGTACAACTCTGCTAAATGTGTTGCCTCTTTCCTCAGTTGGTGAACTTGTGCCTTTGTTTCCTGATCACGTTTCTTTCTCAAATCGCTCTCTATCTACTCTCTGCTCTTTTAAAGATATCCAAAACACCTATATGCCCCTGGAATACAAATGAACACTGTTGCTCTAATTTCTTTGTCCAGACAACTTCTCTTTGTCTTTCAGTGCTGATGACCATTTCACTGGCCCCATGGACACCAATGTGGTGATCCGACATGATGGCCAGATAATGTGGGACTCCCCTGCTATCACCAAGAGCTCCTGCAAAGTGGACGTGTCTTTCTTCCCCTTCGATGCTCAGCAGTGCAGGTTCACATACGGCTCCTGGACCTACAACGGAAACCAACTAGACATCCTGAACGCCATGGATAGCGCTGACCTGGCTGACCTGGTGGACAACGTGGAGTGGGAGGTGCTGGGCATGCCGGCTAAGAAGAACATTATTCTGTACGGCTGCTGCGCTGACCCTTACCCTGATGTGACCTACACGCTGAAACTGAAGAGAAGAGCGTCCTTTTACGTATTCAACTTGCTCATACCATGTGTGATGATCTCGTTCCTGGCGCCGCTGGGCTTCTACCTGCCGGCCGACTCTGGAGAGAAGGTTTCTCTGGGTGTCACCGTGATGTTGGCGCTCACCGTTTTTCAGCTACTGGTTGCAGAGATAATGCCGCCCTCTGAGAACGTGCCACTTATTGGTAAGGGCAATACAATGGGGTCAAATCCCACAAAATGTAATACTTATGCAGATCATAATTAACTAGGGTCGATTTCTTGGCTGACATAAGTTTCCAGTTCAGATAACGCACCCTTTACAAGTGCTAGTATTATCATGTGTGTCAATATCCGTACTTGTAATGAAGGAGAGTCCTCATTGCGTAGCTGACTGAAGTTTACAAATTCAAGTTTATAAAACACTTTGAGCAAGCACTCAACACAACACTCAAAATATGAGCACATACTGTCCAACGAAAGATAATGTTAGCTGTTTTGCTTTAAGGTTGAAAAATGTTACTAGTTCCTCTCCAACACAGATGTTGACTTCCTCTTCCTCCACAGGAAAGTATTACATTGCGACAATGACCATGATCACTGCCTCCACTGCCCTGACCATCTTCATCATGAACATACACCACTGTGGTCCAGACGCCAAACCCGTTCCAAAGTGGGCAAAGCAGCTCATCCTGCAGCACATGGCCAGAATGTGCTTTGTTTATGAAGTCGGGGAGAACTGCATGTCACCACAGGTGGAGAAACAGGAGCCTCCACCTGTTAAGAACACCAACTGCACCATGAATGGTCAGGCAGGACCCGGCAGAGAGGACTGTGTCTTCAAAATGGAGAGAGGACAGGAGACAGTGGGCTCTGTGATGGCAGAGGAGAGGGAAGACCTGGATCAGATGATGAGTCCTGTGGGTTCAATAGGGAGAAACCCGACCACCGACTACAGCACTTGGAAGAACGGCACATTCATGAGCATGGACTGTGGAGAATCAGCAGGTCACAAGAGAAGCAGGAAGGGAGGCGTGAGTGACGGTGAGAGGAATGACAGAGAGGCTCCCTGCAGCTCCCTGAGCAACGACCAGCAGCTGCTGCGTAACATCGAGTACATAGCCAACTGTTACAGAGATACAAGGGCCACGCAGAAAAGAACTGGGGAGTGGAAGAAGGTCGCCAAAGTTTTGGATCGCTTTTTCATGTGGATATTTTTCATAATGGTGTTTTTAATGAGCCTTCTCATCATGGGCAAAGCCATCTAACTACAGGACAGCGATGTTAGTGACAGTGTTAATAGGTGTAGTTACAGGTTCATTAAGTACCACATTTTATACAGCAAGTTAACGAAACATCTTAGAAATGGTCCATACTGGAGTTCCTGTCATCACCCACCCTGTAGTCCTATCAGTAGAATTAGATCTTTGATAAACTTTGCTTTCAGCCCACAAACCGTTTTGTTTATATGTTGCCCCAACGCTGTGTGAAAGCTCAGCCAAGAAATAGCTACTCTGAAGGCAGATCAATGCATTTTTCTACTGATGGTATTTCCACAATTTTGTGCTTTTATTTTAGATAAATAAAATACTGTTTAGTTTCTGTATGACAGTGGGCTTTTTTCGTCGGATCTTAAGTAAAATTTCAAGGTATTCACAAAGGCAACATAAAGAAATGACAAGTACATTTGATATGGTTGCTTCTTCATACATTTCAAACATCATTTATTTTCATCTTTAAATCAGATAAAAGTGTATGAGGTAATACTCGTTGCAGTTGGTATGTGTAAATGTTTGGAGGTGGAAAACAAACATAACAGCATCCTAAGATGACATGACATGACATTGCATCAATCAGTTAAAAAGAAAGAATTCCAACTTTACACAAATGGCAATATGTTTAGAAATACATTAACAGCAACAACAAGGTTCTGTTTATAAAACCAGAACAAGAGATAACAACATGTCAGTGTAACTCTCATGGATTATCTGGTAAATCCTTTGGATCCCCACCATTTGCTCGGCCCTTGATGTGTATTATCCCGGTCTTTATTATCTCGCAGGTCTTTATGTCATAAAAATGGGCCATGACTCTTTAATCCGAGCCCAGAGGAAAACAGAATGCCACAGAACTGTGTTTTGAATCAGCTTCAATTTGGACATTTATCTATTTATTCCAGGGAAGTGGAGAATAAAACCGAAATGTGATTGAATCAGACCTCCAGGCCTGTTGAGGCCTCTGATTGACCTTTCATAAAGAGATCATCCTTTAGCTATTCAGGGAATATCCAGTACAGTATTCCGTTCTGCTTAAGAAATATATTCAGCATATTATTTTAGAACTGTAAAACTCATTATTTCATCCTTGAAAACTTGCCGTGCACTTTTCACTTTTACAGGTTTCATATGTTCAGTCAAAGATCAAACCATGATCTAAAAACAGAAAGCATCTAATTTAATATTTCAAATTCAAAATAATTGATGTAAAGGACAACCTTTGGAGTTTTAAGGACCAAATGGTGAGTGTGTCTTTGGTATTGTAACAAGATTATTTGTATGCACAATGTTAAATGGACTAGCGCCCCCTTTGGACAAAAGCAGTTCGATCTGTCGGCAGCACATGAATCTGTTTTGGATGTGAGTGACAGAGAGACCTCAGGATGGATCAAGATAAGGTTATGTATTTGTATGTCATTTTATAAGGGATATATGTGATTGGACCCGAGTAAGAACTACATAAAAATAGCAGTTTTGTCGCTGATGGTCTCGTTTGCTATTAGAGGTAATTCATAATCATCAGAGGAATCACAAGACTTTCATACTTAAATGTTCCTTGTAGTTACTTTAACGGACATCAAGTATATTTTTATGTTTTTTTGTACTGTGTCGAAACAGTATTGACAGCAGAGTCCAAGCTGAGCTGAAAACAATAAATAGGCTACATGAACAAATACCATAATTCCTGCATCTCAGTGAAAACAAATGCAATAAAATGAAGCCAACTGTAAACTTCTTTATACATATTATTGTATTTGTGAAAATTATGATTGCCGTGATTTTTAATGAAATTAGCTTTTGTCAAAATTAGTTTCAAAACACAAAATGAGGTCCTTGATGCAATTTTAGCATTAAGACACAAGATGTTGGTAGAGAGCTTGTTACTGGGCTCTAGCACACAGTTACTCACTCTACTGTCCTCTCACTAAATCATTCAGTTCAATTCAATTTTTAAGGGCCTTTATTGGCACAGGAAGAACGATGTTTATATTGCTGAAGCAGATGTAAAATAAAAACAACAATGTACATAGAAGAATTTTTATTTTGTCGTTAGAATGATATGTCTATATAAGTACAAAAAATAACATCATAATAAAATAATAATCTGTTATGTTGAGTTTAAAAGAGGAAGAACAAATGCATCAATAAACAGAAAGAGAAGACAAAGGTTGTGTGCTTCCTTGTCTGTTTAGGCTGGTTTTTAAGATACAAATTTCACATACAACTCTAATTCCCCAAAATGTTGCAAATCCATTTGACATAATCAGCTGAAAACAGTACAGATAGAAAATATATTTTATAACTTTCACCTCATCATCTTCATTGATTTTTGTACATACATGCTCAATCTGAATCTGATGCCAGCAACACATTGCAAACAACTTTGGACAGGGGCAACACAAGACTGGGAAAGTTGTGGAAAGCTCAGAAAACACCTGTTTGAAACATGGGTAACAGATGTTTGCATCATTATTGGGGATGAAATGGGCGTCCTCGAAAGTCTTAGTCGTTCAGCAGCAAGGATGGGGCGTGTTTCACCACTTTGTAAAACAAATGATTGTGTTACTACATGGGCTCAGGAACATGTGTCCCGACTTTTGTGAATCAGGTTTTTTCTTAAGAATACACAAAAGGAATTAAGAAAAAAAACAGTGTTACATATAAAAAAACACCTTTGTGCTCCAGATACAGACAGGCTTCAGAAACAGGTGTAAAAAGTGATTCAATAAGAAGTGCCGTATGTTCAAGCCTTTGATTTGATTTAGTAGTTGATTTAGTAGCACATAATATTACCATTATCAAACGCCATTTAGATAGGACATAAGACACTTTTGTCATTGTAATCATACAACAAAATGTTGTTTGGTAGCTCTCAGAGACCAGCAGCAATAAAGAGCAAGATCAGAAAAGATAAGAAAAAAAAACACGAATAAACAAGAAGAATAAATAAATAAATTATCAAAATAAATAAAATGAGATACAATCCTCTATTCAATCATTGAAAACAGAATATGCAGGGGAGGCCTTGTTATATGTCTCCCCCAGTTTTCATTTGAGGAGTCAAACAGAAATAAACTACTGATGACAATTTAAATACAAAACTTTAGTTTGCCACAAAAGTAATCATCATGTAACCCAAAATGTCACACGGATAACAAAAATAACACAAACAAGGATGATAACTAAGATGAAGCCTTAACTAAATATCCATTCTAGGATTATCTAAGAACATGTCTTAAGCATGCCCTAATGGAGTCACTTTTCTTTGCAGAAGTTGCATGATTTTATCTCGTAATGACCTTGTTTGCATTCCATAAATGACAGGATTTAAATTAGCAGGGACCACATGAAATAAAATATATGCAATCTTCCTCAAATCTGGGTAATCTGGGAAACGATGCAATATGATTGTTAAAAACCCCGACCAGAGCATGATGAGGTAAAGAACGAGGTGGCTCGCGCATGTTTGCAGTGCTCTGTTATTCAGCTCTTTGTTTTTCTTGATCCAGCAGATGAGAGCTATCCGGAAGTAAGTGACAGCTATGCCTCCGATCGAGAAACCAAACAGCAGCACGGTGAAAAAGAGCCCGTAGATATTGTTGATGGACACATCGTCACAGGAGAGCTTGAACAGTGATGCGTTATCACAATAGGCGTTTTCTATCAGTGATCTACAGCGAGACAGCCTCACCGTGAGACCGATCAGGACAGACACGAGCAGTAATGACATCCCCCATGCAGACACTGAGAGCCCGATCACAGCTTTGGTGGTCATTATTGAGCTGTACCTTAAGGGGTGACATATGGCCACATATCTGTCAACTGCCATAATGATGAGAATGATATGAGAGGCTGAGCCAAACGTGTGGCTGCAAAAGGCTTGAACAGCACACTGGTTGTAGGTGATGAACCGCTCTGTTGAAATGATGTGAGCCATCAGCTGAGGCAGTAGGACTGTGTTACCTATGAGATCATTCACAGACAGGTTGCAAAACAGCATATACATTGGCTGGTGCAAACTCTTCTCAGTGATGATGAGGACAAGGACTCCAATGTTAGAGAAAAGCAATGAAAAGTAGACAAACAGCAGGAGGAAAAACAGAGGATACACGAACTCTGGAGACACCTTAAAGCCCTGGATCTCTAGGATATTGCCCGAGACTGTCATATTGCTTTCCATTCTCTTTGATTCGATGGAAACCCTGCAAGAGACAATGACAAAAATATTCTGTGCAAATGTCATTATGTGGTCCAAAATAAAGACATGAAGCAAAAATGAAGCAATCAAATGAACAACATAATAAACATCAATATGTGGCAACCTGGCATAGTCACGGTGTTGTAACTTCTCTCACTTGACAGTACCTGTCCTGTAAAGGTGGGGTCTCGATTCTGCAGCTTGGTCTCGATCTCTTTTATCCCCATCTGACATCAATTCATTGCCCGCCCCATTGTGAATCCTGTGTTTCATTTGACATGGTCTAGAATCATTGTGCTGCACATATGATACTCAAGTGTTGGATAAGTTAAATACTTAATTTAGCTTGTTTGGAGCAAGGCTGTAGCCTTGTAGATTTCATGTGGGCTTTATTAGGAATTACAATATGATAATAAATACAGCTTTGGTTTAGACATGTTGAAGAGTTTTGGGTAAGTAAAGTCAGAATCAAATCAAATCAAATAAATTTTATTTATATAGCCCAAAATCAAAATCACATTGCCTCAGTGGGCTTTACAATCTGTACAGTGAACAACGTCCTCTGTACTTAGACCCTCGATTCGCCTTATTTTACTGTTTTAGTCTGACAGTTTCTAGCTCCAGTGTTTCCTCACGGGGTCCTGCCAGACTGGGAGCTGTCTCTGATCTGCCGCTGGGGGGGCCGTCCCATGGACATTTTTGGCCAGGGTGGCCAGAGGGCTCTGCACCTTGGTGCGGGGCCTCCTGACTGCCCGGGTTGGGGTGGTCTCTGTGGCTGCGCTCCCTGCGGCCTTGGCCCGTGATCTCTCTCAGTGTGGCTGGCCCCCATAGGTAGCTTCTTCCTTGATTTTCTTTTCTTGATTTTCATTGTTGTTTTTAATCTCTGAGGCATTTTGTGCTACTTTCTGAATGAAAAGTGCCATACAAATAAAGACTGATTTGATTTGATTTGATTTATGAAAACAAACGTTAGACCTAAATTCAGCATACTGAAACAGAATTGTCACTAAAATATGTGATGAATTTTCTCAATTGTGGACATTAGTCTTTATTTTGTATTGCCACATAGGCATGGGTGAATAAAGTTTCTCCATAATGGAGGGTTTTTTCGGTCGACTGATGCCCCACTTTGTTTTATTTTTCTGTAGCTGTTTTTCGATGTCAGATTTGCTGAGATTCTGCTAAAAGTCACACAAAGTCACAATAAGACAGTTCAGGCATGGGAGCAAAAACAAATCCATGTTTCATGCTGAGTGTGACTGCTTTGTAGGGCGACAGCACATATCTCAGAACCAAATTATTATCATTACTGTCAATATCATTATGATTATTTTTATGATATACAGCAGAGGGACCACAGAAAGACATGAGAGGGTCAAATCAATTATTAAAGCCACTCAAGGGTCCATCGTGTCCTTTGCTCTCGGGTGAGATGATTAGTCTTTCTCAGTGTCCTAATGTCCTAACGGCCCTTTTGTATCCACGTACAAGGTCCTTGTTCCCAAAGGCCTGATGTGACCACTTCAGGACTCTGTTTCAATTAGTGTTTTTCTTCTGGGACATATAAAAAAGGCTCAACAGTGCAAATATAATATTCACTGAGAAAAAAAAGAAGAAAGAAAAAAGATTGATTGATTGAACAATCTGGCAAATGTATTTTATAAAACTGGATATGAATAAGGAGAAAAAAAAACACAAAGCAAAGTCTGAGTTGTGATAGTTTAACTGTAACTGTGAATTTTCCTTTGAAAGGTTTGACACAAAGTCTCACTTAATAATTAAAGTTAAAGAATCAAATGTTCACAAATTGTAATGTCACATGTTAAAGCTCCCCTCGGGGGTTATTAAACCCTCTTCTTCATTAGCAAATACCAAAGTATCTCATTAACAGCTGGAGGTTTACTAATTGTCCGGGGATTGATTAGAATGTGAGACAGTTAATAACACATCATTTAATTAAATCTCAAGGGGGCTCATTAATAAAGTGTTTTGACAAAGCAATGACACAGCTTGCTGATGTAACTTTGTCAATTGTAGTGCATCTAGTTACATAATGTTTTTTAACTTTGCAGCAGTGCTATAGGAAGTCGAAAATGTATGACAAGTGCAGCCTCTATTGAGTGCAGAGACCACAATACATGATACATATCTTTATATATAACTAAACTCATGTAATGTGAATGATTAAAGCCTGGTTGTAACAATGATGTCATGGTTTTTTGTTGTGTTTTGTGTTTCAGAGGTGTTGGGGAGGCTAAGCATGGTTTCCTGCTGACCTGCAGCGCAATTGGGAGTGATCAGCTGCCCTTCTTATACTTTAGTCTCTTCTCTGCCTGCTGCCAGATTATCATCGCCAGCTCTAGTTGGTACACGGTCAACCTAACGGATCAAGCCTTTTCTCGTGTCTCTAGTGTCTCAGGTTAGTTTTTGCCCTCCATCTAACCTTGCCTGTTTCTCTGCTTCCTCAGTGTGTGAGCTTCTTCTGGACCTGCTCATCGGCCAGACCCCACCCTGTCACTCTGCATTCCCTGGACTCCCTGAGCACACAGCCCACACCACTATGAATGTCCTCCACCTCCTCACGCAGAGCCACCGTTCAATAAATTCATAATCTTCTCCCTGTTTGGTGTCCGCTTTTGGGTCTACCAATTAACCCATCTACAAATTGTCACAAATGCACAAATAACAATCATTATGAAGGCCACTTACTTTTGTTTCCATCTTATTTATTCTTTTGATAATTTGGGGTGTTCTATGTTCTATCATGTGGGATCACTCCTATAGATGAAAGGCCCCACATACATTATCAAATGTATGATAAACCGCATCTTGCAACCGAAAACTTGTACCCCTTTTTAACAGGATTAAAATGATCTAGCACATTTCTATCTTTTAAACCCTTGACAATAAATGTACCTTGTAACTTCTTTAATAAGGCCCACCATATACTGTATCAACTCATTCACTCTCTGTTGGTCAGCAAACTTTATTTTGTTCTTATTCTATTTGATTGAGACGATGCAATTAATCAATTAATGTAGTTCCAAATACAATGAAACTGATTTTAGTTTCTAGATATCCCTTCATGGAAAAGGCTGATTTTAGATCTTACATTAATATACATAAAGATGCTGATGTCTGTACCTGTACAGTCATTAAATGTAGAAAATTAAAAGATATTCATAAAAGACGATTCTGAAAGTGGGGCGGCTGTAGCTCAGTGGGTAGAGCTAGTGGACCAGTGATCGGAAGGTCACTGGTTCGAATCCCCAGCTCCCCCTGGGCGGGAGCTACATGCCGAAGTATCCTTGAGCAAGATACTGAACCCCAGAATCGCTCCTGATGTGCAGTTGGTACCCTGTGGGGCAGCCACTGCCATCAGTAAGGGTCCTGCAATGAGCTGGCGACTCGTTCAGGGTGAACCCTGGCCTACGCCCATGAGTAGAACTGGATTTGGCCCCAGTAAGCCCCGCAACCCCTCAGGGGGATAAAAAGCGGCAACATCCCGCAACTCTCACGGAAAAGCGGAAAAAGATAACGAACGAACGATTCTGAAAGCACATCGTCCATCAGCGACAATCAGCTACAGCTCTGCATTTCCAAAAACGAAGTCAGTGTGACACGGTGCGGGTGCGATGATACAGTAAACTCTTTGGGTTATTGTTTTTTCTTTGTTTTATCTGTGTCATTAGACATTTTTATGTGTCTGTTTCTTTACACCTTTAGCCTGTTATGCCGATATTACCTGTACTCACCATCTCTTCTATTCTTATTTTAAACATAAGCTGGAAATTCATTCAGTAATGTGTGAGCAACTCTACAGCAAAAAGCCATTCAAACAACAGCTAACTAACCGCAACAATCCATAACTTGAGTTCCTTCTGTTGAACCCAATTATAAACAAGTCATTTGAGGACACACTTGTATTACTCTATTTGGGCGTAACAGTTATTTATCTAATAAAAAATATATAGATATACGTTGAATAGTCTAAGTAATCTGAGGGTGCAGTTTTCTTTTTTTTCACAGTAAATACTTGCTTGGTTTCTAAGGATCTCAGAGCTTTAAACTTTAAACCAGTTCTCCTAATTTTTGGTCTCTACAAAGCTCCTAGCACTCCCAGAGGCAAACGGTGACGTAACCAAGTCAACGTTGTGGAGACAATAAATAAAGTTTTGTGGGCAGCGCAGCTCTCAGCACTTTCTGCAGTGCTGCTTTGAAAGTGACATGTTGTCTTACTTCTGTTTACTTTAGACATTCATTCAAATTTTCAATCAATTTCAATGCAATTTCATCACGGTTTTTCTTTCTGCTAACTGAAGTGAAAATGGAGAACGAATCTTTCGGGTTCAGCTCTGAGTTGACCCTGGACCCGTTTGTCATTCCGCCTGGAGGAAAGTATCCCATATTTTTCCTTGGTATCACGGTTTATTTTTTTAGCATCCTTTGCAATTTGACCTTGTTGACTTTGATCATTCTGAAGAGGAACCTTCACAAGCCCATGTACTTCATCCTGTTCAGCCTTCCCCTCAATGATCTGATAGGCATAACTGCAATGCTACCAAAAGTCCTTTCAGACATCGTTACAGAGACAAATACAGTTTACTATCCTCTCTGTGTTCTACAGGCGTTCCTGCTCCACATGTATGGCGGTGGTATCTTGTTTATTCTCGCAGCAATGTCCGTCGATCGTTATGCTGCCATCTGCATGCCGCTACGCTACAGCACTATTATGACCCCCAGAGTTGTTATACTGATCATCTGTCTAGTTTGGGGTCTTGACTTTATCTTGATTGGATCACTGTTCTCTTTGCAGACACGTAATCCCAGGTGTAAATCTGTAATCATGAATGTGTTCTGTGATAACCCGTCTCTGCTGAAGCTCACATGCGGAAACACGACAGTCAATAACATCATAGGATTGTTTAACACAGCCGTCATGCAGGCTGTATGTGTGTCTGTGCAGGCATTCTCCTATGTGAAGATTCTGATCACCTGTGTGTTTTCCCGGAGGTCTGAAGCAAAGATGAAAGCTGTCAACACATGTGTGGCACAGGTGGTCATTTTCATCATATTTGAGATTGTGTCGACTTTCACAATATTTCTCATATCTCCGCTTCTGAATCCACTTGTATATGGGCTGTACACAAGTGAAATACGAGACACTCTCCTGAGAGTCTTGAAAGGAAGCAGAGTATCCGTCTAAATCTTCACACAAGGCGGTCAACAGCTGAATCTTGTCTTTTTGTACTGCATTCATCAACATTACATTGTGCTATCTCAGCAGCACTCTGATGGTGTAAGCATTATTGTGGAAACAATACCAGCT
Source organism: Diplodus sargus (assembly GCA_903131615.1). Classification (NCBI taxonomy): domain Eukaryota; kingdom Metazoa; phylum Chordata; class Actinopteri; order Spariformes; family Sparidae; genus Diplodus; species Diplodus sargus. The sequence continues at coordinate 3,591,634 of CAEMYA010001060.1, read as the reverse complement.
GTGCACAGAACCAAAGCAAGTATATGAACATGAACACAAACTGGACTCACAGCAGTTTTTAGTTTCAATTGAAGGACAGAACATTTTTCTCTGGATTTGAGGTGCATTATTTTTACCTTACCATATACCTTTTCTGCAATACAACTTGTTCTAAATTACAGGTGATGAACATATTATAGCCAAGTCAGTGATTCTGAGCCATGTTTCTCCGAGTGTTGGATTCTCACAGCTGATAATGATGAGATGAAACTGGCTCAAAGTGTGTGTATCTTACTGCAGATGTAAAAACATGTTACTCACCTACCTGTCCTTGTTACAATTTTGGAAAAATGTACTTTATATTGGGATCTTTTCTTTTGTGTTTCATTAAGATTGTAGAGTGCTTTGTGTTGTTAAAATTGTGTATGGATGTCCCCTTTTGGGTCTACCAATTAACCCATCTACAAATTGTCACAAATGCACAAATAATAATCATTATGAAGGCCACTTACTTTTGTTTCCATCTTATTTATTCTTTTGATAATTTGGGGTGTTCTATGTTCTATCATGTTGGATCACTCCTATAGATGAAAGGCCCCACATACATTATCAAATGTATGATAAACCGCATCTTGCAACCGAAAACTTGTACCCCTTTTTAACAGGATTAAAATGATCTCACACATTTTTATCTTTTAAACCCTTGACAATAAATGTACCTTGTAACTTCTTTAATAAGGCCCACCATATACTGTATCTACTCATTCACTCTCTGTTGGTCAGCAAACTTTATTTTGTTCTTATCTTGTTTGATTGAGACGATGCAATTAATCAATTAATGTAGTTCCAAATACAATGAAACTGATTTTAGTTTCTAGTGTAGATATCCCTCCATGGAAAAGGCTGATTTTAGATCTTACATTAATATACATAGAGATGGTGATGCCTGTACCCGTACAGTCACAAAATGTAGAAAATATGAAGAAAATCATCATAAATTAGCGGAGTGGATGTGCAGTGCCGGATTCCTTTACTGTTACTGAAATCTTCCGAGCTGCAGATCCAATGTAGGATCATTCCAAATTTCATGAAAGACGACTACGATGAAGCAAATCGTCCATCAGCGACAATAAGCTACAGCTCTGCATTTCCAAAAAACAAAGTCAGTGTGACACGGTGCGGGTGTGATGATACAGTAAACTCTTTGGGTTATTGTTTTTTCTTTGTTTTATCTGTGTCATTAGACATTTTTCTGTGTCTGTTTCTTTACACCTTTAGCCTGTTATGCCGATATTACCTGTACTCACCATCTCTTCTATTCTTATTTTAAACATAAGCTGGAAATTCATTCAGTAATGTGTGAGCAACTCTACAGCAAAAAGCCATTTAAACAACAGCTAACTAACCGCAACAATCCATAACTTGAGTTCCTTCTGTTTAACCCAATTGTAAACAAGTAATTTGGGACACACTTATATTTATCTATTTGGGCATAACAGTTATTTATCTAATAAAAAAATATATAGATATACATAGAAAAGTCTAAGTAATCTGAGGGTACATTTTCCTTTTTTTCACAGTAAATACTTGCTGGGTTTCTAAGGATCTCAGAGCTTTAAACTTTAAACCAGTTCTCCTAATTTTTGGTCACTGCAAAGCTCCTAGCACTCCCAGAGGCAAATGGTGACGCAACCAAGTTAACGTTCTGGAGACAATAAATAAAGCTTTGTGGGCAGCGCAGCTCTCAGCACTTTCTGCAGTGCTGCTTTGAAAGTGACATGTTGTCTTACTTCTGTTTACTTTAGACATTCATTCAACTTTTCAATCAATTTCAATGCAATTTCATCACGGTTTTTCTTTCTACTAACTGAAGTGAAAATGGAGAACAAATCTTTCGGGTTCAGCTCTGAGTTGACCCTGGACCCGTTTGTCATTCCGCCTGGAGGAAAGTATCCCATATTTTTCCTTGGTATCACGGTTTATTTTTTTGGCATCCTTTGCAATTTGACCTTGTTGACTTTGATCATTCTGAAGAGGAACCTTCACAAGCCCATGTACTTCATCCTGTTCAGCCTTCCCCTCAATGATCTGATAGGCATAACTGCAATGCTACCAAAAGTCCTTTCAGACATCGTTACAGAGACAAATACAGTTTACTATCCTCTCTGTGTTCTACAGGCGTTCCTGCTCCACATGTATGGCGGTGGTATCTTGTTTATTCTCGCAGCAATGTCCTTCGATCGTTATGCTGCCATCTGCATGCCACTACGCTACAGCACTATTATGACCCCCAGAGTTGTTATACTGATCATCTGTCTAGTTTGGGGTCTTGACTTTGTGTTGATTGTATCACTGTTCTCTTTGCAGATACGTCTTCCCAGGTGCAAATCTGTAATCATGAATGTGTTCTGTGATAACCCGTCTCTGCTGAAGCTCACATGTGGAAACACGGCAGTCAATAACATCATAGGATTGTTTAACACAGCCGTCATGCAGGCTGTATGTGTGTCTGTGCAGGCATTTTCCTATGTGAAGATTCTGATCACCTGTGTGGTTTCCCGGAGGTCTGAAGCAAAGATGAAAGCTGTCAACACATGTGTGGCACACATGGTCATTTTCATCATATTTGAGATTGTGGGGACCTTTACAATTTTATCTCACAGGTTCAAAAATGTCTCATCTGACTTGCAAAAGATCATGGGCATGCTGATATTTCTCATACCACCGCTTCTGAATCCACTTGTATATGGGCTGTACACAAGTGAAATACGAAACACTCTCCTGAGAATCTTGAAAGGACGCAGAGTATCCGTCTAAATCTTCACACAAGGCGGTTAACAGCTGGATCTTGTCTTTTTGTACTGCATTCATCAACATTACATTGTGCTATCTCAGCAGCACTCTGATGGTGTAAGCATTATTGTGGAAACAATACCAGCTGTGCACAGAACCAAAGCAAGTATATGAACATGAACACAAGCTGGACTCACTCGCAACAGTTTTTGGTTTCAAGTGTAGGACAGAACATTTTTCTCTGGATATGAGGTGCATTATTTTTACCTTACCATATACCTTTTCTGCAATACAACTTGTTCTAAATTACAGGTGATGAACATATTATAGCCAAGTCAGTGATTCTGAGCCATGTTTCTCCGAGTGTTGGATTCTCACAGCTGATAATGATGAGATGAAATGGGCGCAAAGTGTGTGTATCTTATTGCAGATGTAAAAGCATGTTACTCAAGTACCTGTCCTTGTTACAATTTTGGAAACATGTACTTTATATTGGGATCTTTTTCTTTTGTGTTTCTTTAAGATTGTAGAGTGCTTTGTGTTGTCAAAATTGCGCATGATTCTGAATGGAGAAAAATTGACCCATATTGCACATAGTCAATCATACAATACTTAAAATGATATCTTTATTTCATTCGTCTTTTGTAAAACTGTGTCTCAGACATTATTTTTACCTGTTCGTATCCTCTTAACATTGACTCTGTATTTAGATATTGGTTTATATAAAGAAGACTGACCTTTGCAGCCCATCTTCTTCAGTGTTCACATTTAGATTTACTTATTATGCATCACAGATTCTTGGTGTCTAAAATGTAAAAATCTTTACATCCATTTATCACACACACAATTTTTGTTGAATCCAAAACAATGTATATGTATACACAAGATGTGCCTTGCTTTCTGTGTGGTCCATTAATAAAATCCAGATATGCTGAAACATATTTCATGCTGTTCATTTGTAGAAAACAAATTTCATAAGAGCAAATTACCAGATTAAAACCAGGTGCATATAGTCAGCTATCATTTTATAGAAAGAGTTCATGGGTCAGACAGTAATTAAAACTTTATGCAGCCCTTTTTTAATATACAGTACATTATTAGCATTAGTACAAATGGAATCACAAATACAAAGAGTGCAAATTAAATCAAAATAATGAGGAATGAGGAATACACAGAAACACAATAAATACAACATAACACATGTACATTTAGTTTTACATTTGGCCAGAAGAAGAAGACGTGGAGAGAGAATATTATAGACTTACCTGAGTGGTACAAAACTTACAGCGACTTAAAGGTACTAAAAGTAGAAGTAGTAGTAAAAGTAGATTTTTAAGTCTCATTCTCAATTTGTCAAAAACTCAATTTGGGGTTGTAGGACAGTTCAGCCGCCATCCCAAAGTGTTTAGAAACTAAGAGTGTCAATATGTTACTTTATTAAGTTCATAACTTACACTTAAGTTAATAACAACTCTCAAACAAACAAACAAACAAACAAACAAGCATAGCTATTGAGCTTTTACTGGGAAATTCACAATTAGATCCTTCATGAAAAAAACCCCAAAACAAATTAAAAAACAGAGAAAATAAATATTTTAATCACTGTGTTTAGAGCACATATCATGTCTAAATCTGACATAGGTGATGCTGAGGCACAAAACATACAATGCTTTCACCAAGTGTATAGAAAGCTGACATATTTCCAAACACATTTTAAACATTTAGTAAAATAACAAGTTGTTTAAGCGGCGACAAGAGGCTTTCAATTTCTGTTGATTACTGAAATATGCATGACCACCACTGCCTTGTGTTGGAGAGATCTTGGTCTTGGTCCATGCATTTGTCACAGGATACTTTTAATATTATTTTTCTTTTGTAAACACAGCTTTTAGCAGGATGAAATTAAGTCAACTTGTGTTTAAACCACTACAGAGCAACTTTTCCCCCTCAGGATGTGTGGAAAATACTCTCACTGATGTTCTTGTTTGCTTATGTAGTTCATATAGAGTCATTAGTATGAAACTGAGAGTGTTTCACAACAAGTAGTAGCATGTTAAAAATAAATTGGGACTTGGGAAGTGATGATACACTTGTCATTTTATTTAGGATTGGGATACCAGGCCCCAACATGTCACCTATTCATGCTTATAAATATGACTCATCCAATAAACCAGCCAGAAACCTTTTTTTTATTCTATGTTGTACAACAGTCATACAGACACATTATCCAAATGGAAAAACAAGCTTTGATCCTGGCCGAGTGAAATTTTCTTGAGACTTTAAAAAATAAATGAAACCATCTGTCCAGTCCAGCTTGCTCACTGCTACTAAAACTGTATTAATTAATTAATTAATTCATATTCTTGAAAGTTAAACTAAAAAAAAGAGGGACAAAAGTTTTGAAGAAGAAAAAAGATGCACATATTAATGAAATTACCTGATTCTACAAAGTCGATTAAATGGCTTAAGACAAATATTAAAACATACGTACGTACTGTTTAAAGACTTAATTCTCTCACTGATGTCCGCTATTTTTAACCAGTGTTACATCATGCTTGTCCTCCCACCTCTATGTCAGTTGTGCTATAAAAACCGTCGGCTCTGCACTCTTGGGTAATGTCACAGGTAAACCCTGAGCTTAGCGTTGCCTTGTGCTTGTGTCTTTGACATTACGTCTTCTAACTAGGTTCCGACTGCAGGTGAGATTAGGATAACATATTGCCAAAGGTAAGATAGCAGAGGCAACTGAAATCATTCCACAGCACTTCATGTCAGATATTTGCTTGTGATTGCTCTATGTTTTTTCTCTTCTTTCAGCTGAAAATTGTTCCTTCATCAGAGGGAAGGAGTTGGCAAACCTTTCGACAGAAGATACAACACTAACAACAAAATTATAGTCTAGAGTACTGTGCAATTATGTACACAAATGCATCCTCTGCAGCTTTACTAACTTTGGAAAAACTGGGTTTCTCAAATGCATACGTCTATCCAGCCTTTCTGTTTGGGACTTTAGCATATATATGTATAATGTTTTTTAACTTGTTGCTTTTAATAATGATTGCATGTAGTGCAAAGCTGCACAGGCCCATGTTTATCCTGCTGTTCAACTTGCCCATCAGTGACATGTTGGGTGCTACAGCTCTTTTCCCTCAGCTTGTTTACAGCATTGTGACACAGAACAGACTGATTTCCCTCCCTGCATGTTTTCTTCAGGCTTTTCTGGTTCATTTTTATGGTAAAGGGAACTTGCTGATCTTGAGCGCCATGGCATATGACAGATACATTGCTATATGTTGTCCATTGAGGTATAATGCCATCATGACTCCTCTTTGCTTGGTTAGAATGATTATTTTTATATGGTTACTTAATTTCTCAATCATTGGTACGCTGTTTTTGTTATTTAAACGGCTCAAGTTTTGCAGGACAAATATAGTGGATTTCTACTGTAACAATCCATCATTATTGAAATTGACCTGTGACGACACCAGCGTGAACAACTACTATGGAATTGTTTTCATTGTTTTTCTCCAAGGTGGATCACTCTCAATAATTCTGTACACATATGCACAGATTTTGCGTACGTGTGTTATGACTAACCAGCCTGATGCCCGAAGAAAAGCCATTCAGACATGTGGCACACATTTAACCATTTACCTTATTCTACAAGTCAATACTTTGGCTACACTCCTTGCTCATCGCTTTGAGAGTGTGTCCCCTTTACTGAGAAGAGCTCTGGGTGTGTCAGTTTTAATTTTCCCCCCGTTTTTGGACCCAGTTATTTATGGACTGAAAACCAAAGAACTCAAGCAGAGTATTCAAATGTTCTTAAAGAGAAATGTGAATTAAAAATGTATTTATTTTTTGTTCAAATGTATACATCTGTACAAATAAACATCCATATCCAATATACTTTTACTCAAAACTAGTGTCTCCGAACATACAAAATTGTTCTGGTCATCCTGGAATTCATCCTGCTTTTGTCAATACTCACACATGCCACAGTATCGCAACTCCACCATGTTTTACAGGTGACCACCATGTCTGTCTTTTTGTGTCTGATCAAGATGTTCTTAGCACAACTCAGCATAAGTGTTGCAGTTATTCTCTCCTTTTTATAATCGTCTTGATGTGGCTTCCGTTGTTGAGTCATTTTGGGTATATACCAGACTGGTTCGTGTTGCTCAGGTCAGCAGTAAAAAAACCATTTGGACAAGGTATAAGACAGTTGATTCGGACAAAGCAACTGTTTTTGCAATTTCTGAGATCGACTGTTAATTGATTGATTGAAATCTTAATTTCGGACATGTACATTTCTTACATTTTAACAAACAAACGAAACAACGAAAGAGTGGTGCATATGAAAACAAGCCATTCTAATTACATGTTCAAAAAGGAGTCAGAGGAAGTGCAAACTTATCTAATCCCGTACCATCCATCCATCCATTTTCTTCCGCTTATCCGGGGCCGGGTCGCGGGGGTAGCTGCCTGAGCAGGGACACCCAGACTTCCCTCTCCCCGGACACTGCCTCCAGCTCTTCCGGGAGGATCCCAAGGCGTTCCCAGGCCAGCTGGGTGACATAGTCACACCAGCGTGTCCTGGGTCTTCCTCGGGGTCTCCTCCCGACGGGACATGCCAGGACCACCTCCCGAGGGAGGCGTCCCGGGGGCATCCGAAACAGATGCCCGAGCCACCTCAGCTGGCTCCTCTCGATGTGGAGGAGCAGCGGCTCTACTCTGAGCTCCTCCCGG
>CAEMYA010001060.1:3548435-3574969 GCA_903131615.1 Diplodus sargus | reverse complement strand
GGAGAGATTTCTGTACCTTAATATTTCTTAGCCTCATTAGAGTAGACTTAATTTCATAGCCTGTGTGCCTTCCTCCTCCGGGAGCGATTTTCAGTTCAAGTAATTTTTATATAAACTTCTAGTTTCTTAAGACCAGTGTAGTCATCTCTTTTTTTACTCCTACGGGAGCTTCCTTTGTTCTTGTTGTTTTGTTTGAGTGGTCCGTTGGACCTATAGTGTTTCACAGCCTGTTCTGTTATCACTCTGTCTACAGAGAAACTGTATCTAAAATAAAGCCTGTCTGTACTACTGCCTTCCTGCATCTGAGTCCTCAGTTTCTGCCAAGCCTGACAGGTAAGATAGCAGAAGCACAGCTGATTTATTTCACAGCACTTAATATACATTTGTTTGTTAACATGATAATGTAATGTTTTTTTTCTCTTTAAACAGTTAACAGTTTTTCAACAAAAGAAGCAAAGAAGCAACAGCAACAAGATAACACTGTAGAGCCCTCAAGATTATGTACACAAATGCATCTTCCTCAGTTTTACTAAAATTGGAAACACTGGGTTTATCAAATAGATACATCTACCCAGCATTTTTGTTTGGGACTTTAACATATCTGTTTATTATGTTTTGCAACATGTTGGTATTAACAACTATTGCTTGTAGTGAAAATCTTCACAAGCCCATGTTTATCCTGCTGTTCAACTTGCCCATCAGTGACATGTTGGGTGCTACAGCTCTTTTCCCCCAGCTGGTTTACAGCATTGTGACACAGAACAGACTGATTTCCCTTCCTGCATGTGTTATTCAGGCTTTTCTGGTTCATATATATGGTACAGGAAACTTGCTGACCTTGACCGCCATGGCATATGACAGATATATTGCTATATGTTGTCCTTTAAAGTATAATGCCATCATGACTCCAAATAACTTAGTTAAAATTATTGTTTCAATATGGTCGATCAATATCTCACTAATAGTCGTACTGCTTTCATTACTTGCACGGCTTAAAATTTGCAGGACAAATGTAATAGATTTGTACTGTAGCAATCCATCAATTGTGAAACTGACCTGTGACGACACCAGAGTGAACAACTACTATGGACTGTTCACTATATTCATATGTCAAGTCGGACCTCTCTCAGTGATACTGTACACATATGCACAGATTTTGCGTACATGTGTTATGACTGATCAGTCTAATGCCAGAAAAAAAGCCATTCAGACATGTGGCACGCATTTAGTCATTTACTTAGTTCTAGAATTCAGTGCTTTTATCACTCTCATTGCTAGTCGTATTAATATTGTGTCCCCTTATATAAGAAGAGCTCTTGGTGTTTCAATTTTAGTGTTCCCCCCTATTTTGGACCCAATTGTATATGGACTGAAAACCAAAGAACTCAAGACTGGCATAAAAATGTTCTTTAAAAAAAATGTGGGTCCGTAAGAGCTTTGTGAGCAACAATCATCTATACACAAAATATCATGTGTTTTTTTTCCTCATCTAGAATAAATAAGTGGATATCTAATATCTGAATAACATGAACACTGCCAGTGTTGTGAGTCAATAGAAAGTGGTGCACATGCATACATATTTGAATTTAAATAGCAGAAAATATACTTTAATATACATTCTGCTCTGTGTGAAACTGTTTGATGTAATAACATTGTGTCAAGAGGCATTTCATAATTTCTGTTCATTTGACTTGATGTGAGCCATTTATGTAAAAATGAAACAAAGGTTTTATTTTTCCTTTGTAATGGAAATATGTTAACATTTAAATATACATATATATTCAATAGTACAATAGTACAACAATTAATCAAATAATATATTTTCAGTATGCATCTGATGTTCTGAGTGAAACTTCTCTCATTTCCTAATAATTAAATGTTATATGGGATATGGATTATATGTGATTAGATTTGTTTTCTCTCTATACTGAATTGGCAGTTTAAAAAAGATAAACATTGTTGAAACACTGATTTAATATGATCTTCTCTTCTCCGTGTCCTTAACAATTGAATAAAAATACATTCAGCAGCAAATCTGACTGTGTTGAGACAAAAAGTCTGTTATATTTGTAACTGGGGAGACTGATTTAAAAAGTCAACAAACATTTCAATAAACATCGTAAGAAAAGGAACATAATTTTAGACTGCACTGAGCCAGATGACGTGAGAGAAGTGCTCCAAATCACTATTACTTTTTAATCCCTTTCGCAAAGGGACATAAAAATATAAAGGTGGTTTCCTTTCTTTTCTTTCTGTGATTTGCTTCCAGGTCCTGAAGGAGAAACTGTTCCCTGATACAGGCCACGAGGTAGCCTCTCTCTTTAATTCTGTGCACAACCACTCACCCACTGACTTACTGTGTAACTTTCTCAAAACTTTTTTTTTTTTATCTTGTCCTTTGGCACACATTTCTTAGTTCCTCTTCTGTCTGGCCCCTGCTCTCAGGAGCTGACCCCGATGAAACTCATGGGTTTTCAAGTGTATTGGTGTTTTGTGCTGTGCTCATGCCCTGGAGAGGAGAGTTTGGGGGACATCAAACTTTTCAGTTAAAGCCTGACTTCCTGCTTACCACAAGGAGAGCGGGTGAAAAGGACCCACCGTCCTCAGCACCATAGTGTGACACCATAAGTACACTTTGCAGATCACTATCTCACACAGGCAGAGAGCTGCCTGTCAGGCCAGGTGCACTGTCTCACTATCATGTCTTTCTTACACATGAAAAATAACATAAACATAAAATAGTCAAAGCAGCCTCTATCAATCAGAACCTTTTAAAATACAAATTAGACAGCATCTCAACTGTTTGAGGCCACAAATCAGGGGTGGGGGGAAATTTTCTAACAAGCTTACACACAGTCAGACTTACTTTTTGGAGATGGAGTTAGAGTCGCCCCCTGCTGGTTATTAAAGTGAATGCAGGTTTGCTGAGTACTTTTCAGACCTTTACACTCCATATATATTGAATAAAGTCAATAGCTGGCACCGTTCTGTCACAGCGATAGCTACAACTGCAGTGTCAACTGGCTCAGTGGACTTTAGGGTAGACAGTTATGTCAGAGGGAGAAATCTGCTGGTGTCAGCAGCTTGATGGAAATGATCTTGGAATCACTGTAATCACTAACATTTCTGTAAATGCCTGGTGTGTCTGGCGTGTTGACCACAAAGGGCCTTCAGAGCAGCAGCCAAAATTGACCGCTGTGTTCCTCTTTACTGTCACCTCTCTCTCTGCTGTTGCTTTGAGGTGTGGCCACACAGTAATGCCTTCTCCTGTGAGTAAATAATCATGCTTTTAAATTAAAAGACAGATTTTTACTTTAATCTGTCTCTGAGCCAAATCAATCATTATTACATTCTTTATGTAAATGTGTGGTTGGTATTCCTCCAGAGCCCCGCTGGGAGACAGCGCTTCAGTCACTGTCACAACAATCTAAACATAAACTAAACGGTAAACCAGAAGACTCCAGGGAGTTGTTGGGTGTTCAGCAAAAATCATATAAAGCTGCTTATCCTTCTGAATGTCTTTGCAGTTGATCATGCCAGTATTGCTAGCATCGGTGTAGTGATGATCCACTACCTTTGTCAATCAGCTTGTTTTCAGTCTGTCCTTTTTTACATGTTGTTGTCTGTGGAGATTCAGTGCAAAACTGTAAATCTGAAATACTTTAACGTGTTACCTACACTCGGTGTACGATATATGATGTATCGTGTTTAAGTGGAATTTATTCAGATTCAAGGCAAAGGGATGTGGAAGCATTCAAGCTCTAATTTGGTAAGTTACGTCCTTTGCAATGAGAATTTTACATTTTAACTATAACTGATATATGTGCACTATCATATCATTTTTTTAATGTCGCTCTTTGTTTTACTTGTCTTATCATGTCCTCTATCATGTCCTCTCTCACTGCTGAATTAATGTGTGTAATTAATATGTGTATGAAATAGTTATGCTATGTTTTCTTTTGATTTCCAAGGAAAGAAGAGCATAAAAATGGACAACCCCTACAACGTCTCATCGGTTTTACTGCTAAATCGCTTTGATCTCCCCCCTGAAACTATCTTTCCTGCGTTCCTTTTTGCAGCCTTGAGCTACATGATCATTCTTTTCTGCAACCTCATTCTAATCCTCACCATTGTCCTGAACAAATCTCTGCATCAGCCCATGTATCTGATTCTGCTGAACCTTCCTATCAATGACCTGATAGGCTCCACAGCACTCTTCTCACAGGTCATCAAAGAAATACTGACGAGCAGCAGGACAATGCAATACTCAGCTTGTGTCACCCAAGCTTTCTTTATCCACATCTATGCAGGAGGTGCAGTGTACAGTCTGACTGCTATGGCATATGACAGATACATTGCCATATGTTGTCCTTTGAAGTACAACGTTGTCATGACTCACGCTCACATTATGAAAATAATCTCATTGTGTGTGGATATGTAGTTTGGGTTTTATAGCTCTGCTTTTCATCCTGCTGCTGCGTTTACCCCGCTGTCGATCTGAACTCACACACCCCTACTGTGATAATCCAACTTTGCTGTCTCTGGTCTGTGCCGACACAACCATCAACAACATTACTTCGCTTATAGGAGTTGCTCTGACACAAGTGATATCTAACGGGATGATTTTGTACACGTATCTCCATATCCTCGTTGCGTGCTTCAGATCCAGACGATCGGACACAAAAGCCAAAGCCTTGCAGACGTGTGCTACACATCTCACTGTTTTCCTCCTGTTGGAGTGTCTGGGTCTTTTCACCATCATATCATACAGACTGAAGAACATGTCACCACAATTAAGGCGATTCATGGGGGTGTCCACGTTAATTTTCCCCCCAACACTGAATCCGATCATCTATGGACTTAAAACAAAAGAAATCCGAGACAAAGTAGTGCACTTTGTTAGGAATAGAATCTTGCCATCGTAATGCATGCTGATGATTTTCTTCTCCTGCAGACAATGTTTAACTTTCTTGCTACTTTTTTAAAAATGTACTTTACTATTAAATCCCTTTCTTCTCTCTCAAATCACTGCTCCTATGGCCTTGTGTTCATGAACCTACAATTAAGTTTGAAATAATGCATTTGAAAACTACAGTACAGGGTGCTTAACAGTAATTAACCTTCCACCAATTCTTTCACAAGGTTAATATGAATTATTGAACATGTAGCTGATTGTATCCAATCACAACACCAGTGTTTGTCATTTATCTGATTCAGGACTTGCATTTAGATCTTTGTCATAAACTATTGCTTCAAAAAAATACAAATACACAAAATTAGCAAATCAATTTGATTAAAATAGTTTCTGTAGGACATTGTGAGGCAGTTAGCGAGGCGCTGCAGCATATGAGATGAAGATCTGAGAATTCTTCTCATGACCTGCTTTTTTGGATTTGTTGATATTGCATGTGTGGTGACACAGAAGAGATGATACTTGTTGAGTTAAAAGTTGCACTATATTGTTTTGAAAACATAAATCAGAAAGTAAATATATTTCCAACCTTACTAAGGTAATAATAGAACCTCAGAAATACTAAATGACATGGTGTCACATATACAAGCCGTCAGTCCCATGAACACTTTTTTAAGGAAGCTTTAGAAATAAAAGCAAAGCAAAACAGTATGAAATTGTGTTTTCCGTTGAGAACAGTTCATTTGTTCAGCATTTGTTTTTTTTTTGGCCACAAATATCAAGCAGTGAGGATTTCTTCCCCAAATTTACGTACTGCACTTGCATGAATATAAAGTCATTTTTCAGACACAGTGCATAACTTAAGTAGGAGAATAAAACGTCTTATCATTCTATTTAAGAATCCGTAAGGAACTGCAAACATCTATGTCGCTTGACTTGACTATCAGTCTTAAATATTAAGTATTTTTTTACACAAAACTGCCATAACAGTTTACAGTGACTCATTCACATCACAGTGTGTATTTACAATACAAATACAGCAGAGGGTGCCAACAGTATACACAATGAGCTCAGCCACCCAAACAAACACAAACCACATGAACTTGCTCTCACACTGTGTTGATCTGCTGCATTTTGTGTGGTTTGCTGCCATCTTGTGTCTTGTGAGGTTGGTTGACAGTGGAGGCCAGTCCTGATCACATCAGGCTAGTGAAATGGCAATATGTTCTTCACAGCACCTGGAGTTAAAAGTGATCTAAATAAAAAATGAGTAAGGAAGCTCTAATATGTGGCCGCAGACATGAAACCAGTGAAGCCACATTCAACTGAATCTATGCTGTTTTGACCCCAGTCTCACCCAACAGGATAGTCACTCCTCATTGATATATGAATGTATAGTTTAATTTAATCTGCTTAGATTTTTTTATTATTATTATATTCATTATGTATGTATTTTATTATCTCTTTGCTGTTCCTTTACATATCTTTATGTCTGTCTGTCACCATTATAGTTGACTAAACCTTACCATAATGAGGAGGAGAAGGAATATTATATAAATAGGTTGTGATCTATTATCCAATATAAGCATCAAAAGAACCTTAATTACTTAAAAAATAAGTACATATTACAATTGTTCTGGGTCTCTGTCCCTGTGCACCTTCCTGTGCATTTGTACTTGACACTGTGCGCAAGTACATTTAGAGCAGTTGAAAGTGACAGTCACATTTTTTTGTTTAACTTTAAACTACCAAAGGAGAAAATTCTTTTAGAAATGGTATTTAAAACCTTTTATTCTGCAGTACACGACCATAATCATTCTTCTCCCATCTTGACAAACTAACCTTTGTCTCCACACTGTGGTGAATTCTGACATTGCAGAACCTCTGACTTCATGACGATGTTGACATTGTTAATTTTTTAATTTACAGTAAAATAACAGTTAATTGTCTCCAGTATGCTTTTGTTGGCACAATATTGATATTCATTTACAAAAGAGGGTCCAAATTATGTTGTCTGCATATATGGTCAGAATTTCAATTAAATGTATCTAAGATATTTATTTAATTATTTTCAGTTTTTTGTAATATGACATTTTTTAATATGAAAACAAGAAAGAAATGTAATTTGTAACAAAATACATTAAGAGCTTGCATCTGTGTATTTGAAATACTTCAAATACATTGTTTATTTTGTCATTTTATTCTTAAATGTGACACATTTTTATCCCCACGTTCCAATGATGAGCCTAATCACAGTCTCTGCTTAAATACAAGTATATCAGGCAACATGTCCGTGTCTCATTCTGAACTGTGTTTGTGTCTCTGTGACCAGTGGCTTAAGAAAAGAAGCTGTTTCTGGGTGTTGTTTTCCCCCTTAGATAAACGTGTTGTATCAAATTATGATCATATAATTCTAATCTAAGGTCAGTTTTACAGACTGACACTAAAATACAACAGAAGAAAAGAGCAATAAAAATAAAACACATGCGCTCTAGAACGGTTACATTGGAAGGCTGAAGGCATTGAAGACAAAATAAAACTAAAATGTAAATTAAAAAATGTTGGATATTAGTTATGCTGAACAACAACTAGAACTGAAATGGATGGGCTGTACTGTTAGCGGTACACACAGGGGAATGCTTTTCCTCTATGTTGTTGATATTGGTGTGATGGGAGGGGTGTGCTTCTCTCTCTCTGTTCACTGTTTTGTACTGTATCATACGCAATGGTACTGTTTTGAGTCTTTCCCCCTCTTGCCATTTTGGAGATCTTAGAAATCGACTTGCATTTATCAACATTTATCACATTTATCAACACATTTGCTAAATGTCCACTCTGATTGTCATCTGAAAGAAAGGGGCATCACTGTGAGAGTTCAGATCCTCTAGTTGCATTTCAACTGGCTGTTCACCCACTTTCACAGCAAGAAACCACCCAGCATGCACCCCGAAAGCTGTGGGCTCCAACCTCCAACCTCCTCTGCTTGGCCACTTCAACTCAGATTTAACTTCATCTATGATCTGGGAAATTAGCAGAGCTTATCTTGTTAATGTAGGGGGTTAAGCTCAGACCCATATTTAGAATACTTCCCTAATATGTGATATTCTCAGTTTCAGAGATTTTGAATCCTCAACATACAAATTAGATTAAATGCATTTTCTCACACCAGAGAAAATAAAATTGTATTCTATTTCACTACATTTCATGAGCAAGTATTTGTAACTTATAATAAGATACTTTTCTATGTATTTGTGTAAGTCTCAATTAATAAATGTGCCTGAACACCTGTCACATGAATTGATTATTCCACAAAACATCTTTTATTGCAAAAATAACAGAGCAATTATTGTGTTTTTACAGTTTCATTAATAACTTTTTTACTGCACATTTCTCCACAATGTTCTAAAATGTATCACAGACATGTCAAATTAAACACAGACATGCTACAGTTCTGGTTAACTGCAGCCATCTGAGACAACAGTTTGAGAGAAAAAAAATAAGAATGTCTCATAAGAAGATTAAACTAGGGCTGGGCTGGGGAAACAGGGGGCCAGCAATAATCATGTTCCTCCTAATATAAGCAATGTTAACCTAATTTTATTCTGCCTTTCACAATTAAAACCCCTTCTCCTGAAAATGGTATGAGTCATTTTTATGGTATGCAACGTGAAGTGGCCACATGGCCTGAAAAAACTGACTGATCTAAACTAACTACTACCCAATGTTGGGGGGAATTTCCTTGCTATGCCAGGACCTACTGCACATATAAATCAGAATGCAAGAAAATGAAATAGAAGAAAAAGAGGCAGCTGGCAAGAGCTTTCGACCATTTTATTTCAGTCAGTTCAGAAAGCTGCCCTCAGCCAGGCTAAAGAGGCGTATGGCAGCCAAGAGGCTAACACTGCTGGCCAAAAGGCAGCTAGCTGCAGCCACCACCACCACTATGAGAAAGTGGAAGATGTCGAGAATCGTGAAGACATCCTGTGGGTGTGAAAATGCAAGAACAAACCTAATCTTTTGTCTATGATCCGGCAGTGCTCTTTCTGTATTTGCCCTTTTCTACAAATGGAAATGTTTTATGCCGATGCTGTGCCTTCAAAAAACTATCAAACCCATTCAAAACCTAAAGGGGCCTTTTACTTTGAACTTCCTCCCTACTATAGTCCCACGGTAACTTTGACAAACTTTGACAAAAACAAAGTATTCTGTTAACACTTATCTTTGGACCAAACACAAGGAACGTCTGGTCAGGTCACTCTGACCTGTTCCTCGAAAATAGCCTGACTGGTGCCAGACATTATTCAACATCCTGTTTTGCACAAAAAACAAGCCTAGCTCAGAAACTTAATAAGAATGTGTGTGTAGTTTTATATATTTGAAAACACATGTAATACAACATGACCTGAAAATTGTGTTGTCGATTGGTACTTGAGACACAATGACCACAACATGTAACTCATTCACCAACCCCCTGAACCAATTCTGCTAAACTACAAGCACAATTCCTGCTTTACACTCAAATTACAGTTCTAAAATACAATTTTTTAAAAACACTACACACAATTCTCTGCATTTGGCACAATTTTCATGAAGAAAATCTCTCGTTTTCACAAGGAACACACTGTCATTCAAAATTCTAAAGTGAATTGCCCTACTATGTAAACGTAGTCATCACATGGGCAAACACCTGTCACACAGTTTGACAATTAGCATTCAGAGCTTTAGCATAAAAGGGCAACAGGTGAGCTATTTTGTTTTGGAGCAATGGATGTCAACATCGGAAACATTTGAAATTTGGGACAACGTAAGTTTCCACCGGGCTGCTCTGGTTCGTAACTGGTTCACTGCCCACCCACGCTTTATAGTTGTTTATCTTCCTCCATATTTTCCATTCCTCAATCCTATTGAGGAATTTTTTTCTGCCTGGAGATGGAAAGTGTATGACCGGAATCCACAAAGGCGTATAAGCTATGGAAGACGCATGTGGAGATATAGCAGTTGAAGCTTTTCATGGCTGGACCCACCATGCTAGGTGATATTTCCCCCACTGCTTGGCCAAGGGAAAACATTGCTTGTGATGTGGATGAGGTGCTGTGGCCAGACCGAAACAGAGGAGAGGATGCAGCTACATTTTTGGGTTTTTTTGTTGCTGTAACTGTATACAGTAAATTCTTCTGTTGTTTTCTATGTAGAGCACTATATGTGCAACTGTGTGTTGGTCGGGATGTTCACTGTGTACATTGTTTTTGTGGGAAAAATAAAATATATTTGTTACCGTGTATTTGTTACCATAAGTCATTATGATGAATGGAGAAGGAGTGTTTTCCATTCATCATAGTGTTTTACATTGAGCACATCAGTGTTCAGCTGGTTCTTATAAATGTCTATTCATATGATGGTTTGTGTGTGTCATTTGAAAACAAAATACCATTTTGAGAAGGGATAACATTGTTTTGAATGTAAAGTTTCATTTTGCAGGAGAATTGAGGGGTTTTGCCCATTGTGTGTGTCTTTTTTGATTTGTGTGGAGAGTTCTGAGAGTATGAGGCATGCTTTCAGAAAATGCGTGTAAACAATCGAGAAAAACTGTAATATGGATAGGACAGCTTAAAGTGTGAGAGGAATGTATGGGGGAATGAGAGAGGGGGTGACATGCAGCATTAGCCACAGGTTGAAATCGAACCCTGGCCGCTGACGTGGGCTCAGCCTCCATACATGGGTCACATACTCTTTGAGGTGAGGCACCAGGGCATCCAGGCCAAGCCATTTCTGTGGTCAGGTCAGGTTAAGGGTTGGAGGCGGAAAATCTGGGTGTATTACAATGCACACAAATGTGCAAGGGGCAGCTTATAATATGTAGAAAACATAGAAATGAATGGCTTTAAAAGAAGAAGTGCGTTTGAAGATGCTCTGTTTTACAAAATACTTTTATTGGCAACACTATAGTCACATTATAAGTTGCACTTTCTTCTTGTTTTGTTTGTGTTTCTAAGTGCTATATCATAAGCAACTGCACTTGTTTCAGTTTCTACCAGACCTTTGTTTGTTTTGTTCTAAATTCTAATACATAATGTATTCTAAGTTGTTTTGTAGATGGTTATGCAGCTTGTGAAAGGCATTTTCTCAGAAATAAAACAAAAAGCCGTTTAATTGTCCTGATTCACATCTAGTAATGTTTACATGCAAATGATTAGTGGTCTGCGAGCATGTCGTCAGCCATCAGAGGATCTCTTCTCCCACTGAACTTTGTTGCTAAGCGAGGCAAAACAATCCATTGTGTCGTGGTTACCGACGCTTGGTTACTGTTTCTTTCTTTAACTTTGCTCGTTAGGTTAATGACTTATTTGTTTGCAGCGTGTTGACAGGAAAGATGTGTCACTCTCAGCCCTCCGGAGTGATTCCTCCTCAGAACTTTGCTCCGGTAATGAACCTCAGAGGGTTTGGTGACACAGTGCAGTAAACAGCTACTGTGCTGTTTTGTAACATCCCCAGTAGTGATGGAGAGGTGAACTTGAGAAAGTTAGAGAGAATACAAAGAGACTACGTTCTATTTTTTAATATAAACAAATGAGTAGTTAAATAGTACAAATCAACAGTTAAATCACAATAAATACAGTACTTTACTTCATTTTCTTTTTGTGCTTTTTATCATCATTTCAGCCTTTATTACAATTGGACAGTAATATAGACTATGAGATGATAAAGTTTTGTCAACAGTTTATTGTTATTTGTTCACAGTTAATAATGAGATAGTTAGTCCTTTATGTATTGGACCACTGTAGGCAATTTCATTTTATTATTTCAATCAAATTTAGAGCATTTTCACTTCATTGTGAGCACTTTTTTTGGTCATATACAACACTGTTTAAAGGTTTGATTTACCTGCCACAAAGCTAGATTTAGTATGATCAGATGGCTGAGAGGACTACTAAGTAAGTTTAGGTTTGTACATGGAAAACAACATTTCGAGAGCAAATAATATCCATAATGAGATAGAATGAACAAGGCCATTGTTAAAACCTCTATAGAGAAATAGAGGTCTAGAGTAAACACTCTTAGAATATCAGCTGAACCTAATATGGTCTGACAAATCACAGTATAAACCAGTTCAATCCAAACACAAGTTCACTGCAGAGGACTCAAAGAAAAATGTCTGATTTCTGATTGCACTGTTTGTTGTCATTACAGTTTTTCTTGATTGCTTTGAAGCAACAGTCAATTCAAACTCCACATTTTCAAAACAGTTTACACACAAGCCACTCATGGTCAAAATGACTCATTTTGTTTGCAAAAGGCTCTAACCGTGCCAAAACATTTAAAATATGCAACAAAAGCTAATTTTGCCTTCGAATAACACAACTTGCAAACAAGTGTATGAGCTCTTCCAATCAACCATTACACAGTGGACAACAAAATACAAAATACAGCACTCAGTGTGAATCAGTGCACCACTGCTTGTCATTGTGGCCTATCACTCTATGTAGCTTTCATGCCAGTGCCATTTGTTGTCAAATGTGCCTTCTTGCAAAGAATTTAATCCAGAATCAGAAATGCTTTGATACATTTTTTGATTCCATTGATTCTTTTTTTTTTTTAATGTGGCTGAAAACTGAAATACTGTAAATATTAAACAAAATACATAGAAACCAAAATAAAATCTATTAGAGTATAAGAAAATAAGAAAGCTGGTAGTCTCATAGTTCACAAAACATTTCTGCAGCTTCACAGCAAGCATTTTACTGAACAACTGACCTGTTTTAAAACATAGAAAAGAAGTTAAAGATATAAAATATTACAGTAAAGTATAGCAATCTATTACTGTAAATATAAGAAATAGCCACTATTGATACTCAGTCTCTTCTGTCTTGACGATGGGGCCACATGGCCTCATCCACATCACATTCATTATCCTCTCTTGCAACGAACCAAGGGAAAAATCTTCTTGCATGCCATCCTTGACATTCCTCTGCACCTATTTCTCACTCTCATCTGCCTTAGACCTCTTCAATCCATGTTGGCAAAGAACAACACAGCCGCTGCACTTTTTAAGGCCTGCAGACTGATTGCTCATTGAAGATTTGTGTTTAGGAGTGTCAAACAGGTGCTTTAGTGATTTCATACTGATGCAGGTAGTTTCTAATAGTTAGGAACAGATGGTTTCTGTTTGGTTACCATAGCTATAACAATGGAGTTTGGACTGCTTGAATGACATCCGTGTTAACTGTTCTGCAAAAGGGTGGGGAAAATGTGTCAATGCAATGAGAAAGGGTTAACACATTTGCAAGAGGTGTCTTGTGCTCTGCTGAGACAGTGATGATGAAAACCGAGTGGATTCCAGTTTGTTTAAACAGGTCAAAGCAATCAAAGAAAACTGTAAACATAAAAGCTACTTAAAACATAAAAAAACTCCTCATCACTTCCAAGAGTTAGTCAGTTAGACTTCCATAACGAAGCCTAAAATATTAAATATTCATAAATATATCAGGACTTCTGCTGATCATGAATGACTGTAGATTCACCTAACATATACATCTGCTGCTCTCCAACATTGCTAAAGTGATCAAGTGTTGATGCTAATGCGTCTGCAAGAGTGACAGCATCCCTAATTACAGTTTGACTCAAGCTCAAGGATGAACTGGTTAGATTTGAGCGGTCAAAGGTCAGTGTCATTGTGACCCCCTAAAAACACTTTTTTTGGCCAATACTTAAGAATTGATACGCTGGTGACATTCAAAATTTAAATTTATAATAAAACACATATCTATAAAATGATGAAGTAATGGCATTTTTTATCCAAAAGGTCAGGGCCCGTATTTACAAAGACGTCAATTTATTAGGGCGCTCTTAGAAGCGGTGACAACGGTGATTGGTTGTTGAGTGACAGGGCAGTCCATTGAAAAGTCACTTAGGCTACGCAATGCATGAAGTGAAAATAAGGAAGTTGCCTACAAGCCCATGACAAAGCCTATGAAAAGACATTGGATAAAGAAATGTATTCATGAGGAAAATTAAGTGCACCCCCTCCCTCAAACAAAAATGCTTTGCCAAATAAAGTTTAGAAGACTGCGATGAAAAACGTGAATTGTCAATAAAAGCGGCATTTGCTCGAAACGCTCCGTCAAACCACTCTCCATTAAAATTCGGGAATCGTGTGTTGATCTGGGCCATTTCGCAACAATGTCCAGTATATTGTAATGTGCGTCAAAGACAATTTGTGTATTGATGGAATGCAACTTTTTCCGATTGACAAAGACGTCTTCATCCTGAGAAAGTGCAATTATTTTAATATGCATCAATGGCACCGATCACACCGGGTATACCTGCAATTTCCATGAATTTGGCTTTGATTTTTTGTTGTTGGCGATTGTCTAAAGGAAGCCGGATAAACTGACGGATTATATGGGGTCTACAGAGTCCATTGATGGTTTGGTAGATAGAGCGGCTTACTGATGGCTGTGATATCCCTAAATTATTTGCGTTGCAGAGCTGCATTTTCCCCGTAGCCAAATACCGGAGTGTTGCCAAACATTTTAACTCCGGCGTTATTGGATTGTTTCAGTTGGTTGTGGACGTTATTGCGTCCCTCACCAACTCAACCACATATTCAATCCCTTCGCGGTCCATCCAACATCATTTGAATAATTCCCTGTCATTTAGCGTCTCCAAAACATTTGGGTGTGACTAGGTCTTAGCGAGTTAGGAGTCCTCTATATACTGGTAATAAAAGTCTCACTACGTAAGTCCGCTCTCATGTTCCATTCTCTATAACCTTAACCCTTTTTAACCCTTTTTAAAATAAGAGTTATTCACAAAACATTTTAGGCCTAAAAGTAGCCCCTAAGTCTGGGAGACCTTATAAGTAGTACAGAGGACTCCTAACTCACTAAGACCTCGTCAAAAAAAGTCCCAAAATGGCTGAAGTCTATCCACGACTGAATATTTTGGAGATGCTAAATGACGGGGAATTATTCATCAGATGGACTGCAAAGGGATCGAAGTTGTGGTTGAGTTAGGGAGGGACGCAATAACTTCCCCAACAAACCGAAACAATCCAATTACGCCGGCGTTAAAATGCTTGGCAACACTCCGGTATTTGGCTACGGGGCAAATGCAGCTCTGCAATGCAGATAATTTAGGAATATCACAGCCATCAGTAAGCTGCTCTATTTACTAAACTATCAACGCGCTCTGTAGACCCCATATAATCCGTCAGTTTATCCGGTTTCCTTTAGACTATTGGCAGCAACAAAGAATCAAAGCCAAATTCATGGAAATTGCAGGTATACCCGGTGTGATCGGTGCCATTGATGGGACGTATATTAAAATATTTGCACCTTCTCAGGACGAAGACGTCTTTGTCAATTGGAAAAAGTCTCATTCCATCAACACACAAATTGTCTTTGATGCACGTTGCAATACACTGGACATTGTTGCCAAATGGCCCGGATCAACACATGATTCCCGAATTTTAATGGTGAGTGGATTGATGTAGCTTTTCGAGAGGCACCATGTACCAGCTGGATGTCACTTGCTGGGGGACAGTGGGTATCCATGCAAAAGGTGGCTCCTGACACCTTACCTCAATCCACAGCCGGGACCACAGTTCAGCTATTAACAGATAGGTTGTGATGACTGTACAGCATTTAGGCTATTTACTAGTCATACAATTCTATACCTTGACTTAAAGACTACATACACAATTAACAATGTTTTGGGTTTCTTGGTGTATTTTAGAGCACAGAAGAGGACACGCAGTGTTGTGGAGAGAGGAATTGGCCAAATGAACTGCAGATTTCATGTGCAGTGAAATAAGACTAAGCTCAGTGAGAGCCAACAGAGTTATCACTGTGTGTGGTATTCTTCACAACATTTGCAAACAAAGGAATATCCCACAGCCAGAGAGATGATGACGATGGTGATGATGATGATGACAATGTGTTCCACTTGGATGAAGTGAAACAAAGTGGCATACAGGGATCACTTTGTGAATACACAATGGTAAGACAAAATTATATAAAATACAGCAAACCACATTTAATCCAAAGCCATTTATTCATTTTTCATTTTCTCTATTAGTAAACTGTAATATGCACTCTTCAATTTCACAAGCTTCTCTTTTCTTTCAATACTTTCTTTTGCCGTCTAAGCACACGCATTTCCAGCTTAATATTTTTTTCTCCATCAGGGGTGAGGAAGTGGCACTTGCAGCAGAAAGGAGAGGGGAGGCAGGAGGTGACAGAGGCCCACAGCCACTGGAGGGTGGTGCTACAGCTGGAAGAGGAGCTGCAAGAAGAGGAAGAGCACATGGAGGTGGAGTTGGAAGAGGAGAACATGGAAGAGGAGGACGTGAGAGAGGAAGAGGGGCGGCTGGGAGAGGAAGAGGAGTGGCTGGGAGAGGAAGAGGGCGGCTGGGAGAGGAAGAGGGGGGCCTGCAGCTTCTGGGTGTTGATCCTCCCTGTAGGGGAGAGATATTGTAATTAGGATCCTTATTTCTGAACACGTTTTTGGGAGCTGGGTGTCATTTGATTAAATATCACTATGCATACATTTTAGTGTCTGATTATTGCATAATACTTAGCCCTCTATCTCTGACAATAACAGCATAGCTGGGTCAGCTGCACCCTCAACACCAGTTATACTGGTGTCTGACCCGAGCACGCTGTACAACACTAACACAACTGGGGACAAAGGCTTTCGTGCTGAACCTGCTCCTGTGCATATAATATTTCAATGATATGTAAAACATAGGCTACCTTACAGTTTTGCATTGTAAATTACAATTGCATTGTAAATTAGCAATGTTAATCATTAGAGTGTCTATCATTTAGAGTGTCGCAACATAGTCCTATTGGATAATTGGCCGACGTGGATGCGTTAACGTTTTTCATCGCAATCTTATCATTTTATTTGGCCAAAGCGTTTTTGTTTGGAGCGGGGGGTGCATGTAATTCTCCTCATATACATTTCTTTATCCAATATCTTTTCATAGGCTTTGTCATGGGCTCGTAAGCAACTTCCTTATAATCACTTTGTGCATTGCGTAGCGCAAATGACTTTTCAATGTGCTGCCCTGTCACTCAACAACCAATCACCGTTGTCACCGCTTCTAAGTGCGTCCTTATAAAATGACGTCATCCATAGCAACAGAGAGTTACTTCTAGTTTAGGAATTCACTGTTTTCATAACTAAAAGTAGGTCTCAGCGGTTTTGTGAATTACTTTTAAGAAACGACTCCTACATAAAAACTTTTAGTCCGATTTAGGAGTACTCCTAACATTAAGATAAAAGTCTTTGTGAATACGGGCCCAGGTCTAGACTGAACTCTTGATAATATCAACATTGTTTGAGCAATCCTACCTGCCCACTCTGAAGACATGGGCTCATGTCTGGAGCTTGGTACTGGTTCGTCTTCACTGTCAGGGCCAGCAGCAAGCTGGTCTCGTAAAAGCTGCTGCTGCTGCTGCTGCTGCTGAGGGGGTATTGTATACGCTACATGCCATAATGAAACACAATTAACTTGATTCATAAACTTGTTTGCAGGCAACATTACCTGATTTTTGTTTGCTGAAAATGCATATCTGTCATTCATCATCACCCATTAAAAAATACCAACAACAACCAATACGTGAACAAGACTACATAAGAAAAAAGAGAAAGAAACAAAACATTTACATACAATTGAATCCCTCTTTTAGGCAGAATATTTTGAAGAACGTCAACTTCATGCAAATAACTGTTAAACAAAGATTAAATAATTGCTAACTATATTGCTGAATAAATCAGAATCAAACGAAATCTCCTTTACTAATGGTTATAAAAAAGGTTGGTCACTCAGTTTATACATGTATTGATGTAGACACAATTACCCACATATGGTCAGAGATCACACGTTAGAAATGCGGATTGAAAACCTTAAATGAATAACTCAGACTTGGAAAGTGTTACCTTGACCAGGAATTTTGACTGAATGTGATGAGCATGGCGACAAATGAATAAAAAAGGCACTTCATACTGATTGTAAAGGGTGCTGCAAAAGTAGGAGCATTTCATCTTTAGTCAGCTTGGTATGCTGACAGAAATTCACACTACTTACAGTCCGTTTGATGTTGGTGTTTACAGCCATTACAGTTTTTCTCTATTGCTAAAACACTAAACCCTGTTGTCTGAACCAATTTCTCTGTTGCCTGAACCCACTGATTGAATCAATCACTCTATTGGCAAAACCATGAGCACTTTTCACCTGTTTAGACACAACTTCCCAACACATTTTCATTGTGATGCACCTGTGCTGCATAATGGTGAGCACAGGTGGCAGAAGTCAAACACAATTAAAGCACGGTTGTCACCACTTGAACACAACAACTCAAAATTGATCACACTTGTGGCTAATGATGTGAGGGAATATATAAAGCCAGTTCAGAGAGCACTGGTTTGAGAGGCACTACAATGGATAGAAATCTGAGAGGAAGAGTTCGTGTGAGAGGAGGTCGAGGAGGTCGAGGTGGTCGAGGTGGTCAGCGAAGACAAAGAACAGTAATATCTGATGAAATCAGGGCATCAGAGCAGGTTTTTTTGCCTGGCCAGGCAAAATGTGGCATGTGATGTGGATGAGGTCCTGTGGCCTGACCCAGTACGGAGACATGATGCTGTGGCTGAGTAATGCACTTATGTGAATATTTTTGCACTTTATTTTTTACATGGGCTTACTGTACACAAGTGGCAAATGCATACGATTTCTGCTTGTTTTGTACAAATGCTACGTGTACTGTAAATGCACAAGATTTTTGTTTTTTGTACTGTACAAGTGCTACATGTAAATGCACAAGATTTCTGTTTTTTGTCTTTTTGTACAAGTGCTAAATGCACAGGTTTTTTGTTTTGCAACATGCATTCAGCTTCATGTCCTGAGCATTGTGTTTTCTATTTTTCTATGTAGTGTTTAGTGACTGCTCAGTAGTGTTTTTAATTTTGATTGACTTGGGGCACGATTTGACAACAAAGTTCAGTTTTGGGCACAGATTGAACTGTTTTGAGGTGAAAGTTCGGTTTTGAAAGAATAGTCTGAGGTTTTGTGAATGTAGCTTGAAAATTGGGGTTTGTGTTCACAGTTTAGAGAAAAGGAGAGAAGCTTTCAAGAAATGTGTCTTAGCAATCGAGAAAAACTGTAAACACACAGCCCATACTAATTCAAGGTGATGTCTGATTCTGTCCAACTGTAAAAGAGACACCCCATACTGAGGGTGTCGTTTGTCCTTTTGGCACTGATAACCCCACCAGGACCCTATTGTATATTAGTTTGAGATGTTAAAAGCTTCCTTGGAAGTGAGCAAACTCTGCAGTCGGGATCGCATCGTTAATGATTATTTATGTTTATGATGTTTTATAGATGATAAGTGAGGAGCAATCAGTTTGTTTGATTATACCTAAAATGACCTTGTTGTGGAACGTAACAGTGCTGAGCTGAGTCCGCTACAACTGTTATCTCAGTTTGCTTTTACATAAAACACCAAACACACGGGACAAATAACAGTGGTACTTGTAATATTTGGTGATATGTTTGTATTCTGCAGTATTTGTTGCATTTTGCATTTTTTTTCTTTTGTTTTACAGTTTTTCTCGATTGTTTACACACATTTTCTGAAAGCATGCCTCATACTCTCAGAACTCTACACACAAATCAAAAAACACATACACAATGGACAAAACCCCTCAATTCTCCAGCAAAATGAAACTTTACATTCAAAACAATGTAATTTCTTTTCAAAATGGTATTTTGTTTTCAAATGACGCACTAAAACCATCATATGAATAGACATTTATAAGAACCAGTTGAACACTGATGTGCTCCATGTAAAACACTATGATGAATGGAAAACACTCCATTCATCATAATGACTTAGGCCTTTTTTTGTTCAGTGTTACACTTACTACAGACAGTACGTACATAAGTGTGTTGTAAAATATTTGAGAATATTGTTTTTATACTCAGAACACACAAATATATGGTAACAAATATATTTTATTTTCCCCACAAAAAACAATGTACAGTGTACATCCCAACTAACACAAAGTTGCACATACACTGGTCTACATACAAAACAACAGAAAAATTTACTATATACAGTAAAAAAAAAAGAAAAAACTATGTTGCATCCTCTCTTCTGTTTTGCTAAAGCTCTGACAGCTAATTGTAAAACTGCGTGACAGGTGTTTGCCCATGTGATGAGTCAGTGTGCACAGAAGGGCAATTCAATTTAGAATTTTGAATGACAGTGTGTTTCTTGTGAAAACAAGAGAATTTCTTCATGAAAATTGTGCCAAATGCAGAGAATTGTGTGTAGTGTTTTGAAAAAAGTGTGTTTAAGAACTGCAATTTGAGTGTAAAGCAGGAATTGTGCTTGTAGTTTAGCAGTATTGGTTCATTGTGTTGGTGCATGAGTTACATGTTGTGGTCATTGTGTCTCAAGTACCAGTTTTGTGTGTAAACAATTGAGAAAAACTGCAAAAGATTAATATTTTTGGAACATGGCCTGTTAGCACAAATCGACAAATTACATTTCCTCTATACCTACTGCAAAAGAACAGTGTCATTAAAATTAGAATAGTATTCAAACTATATGACTGTTTCAGTTTTAAACTTAAGACCAGCACATCATGCATAGTGGTATTATAATATTGTGTATTATGTAAGTCAGGAAAATATCTGTTTTATTCTGTAAAAAAATAGATGAGCTTTTGAAATATCATCATTATTATTGTTATTACTACTACTACAGTTTTTCTTGATTGTTTACACACAAAAATTGGTACTTGAGACACAATGACCACAACATGTAACCCATGCACCAACCCCCTGAACCAATTCTGCAAAACTACAAGCACAATTCCTGCTTTACACTCAAATTGCAGTTTTGAAACACACTTTTTTCAAAACACTACACAAAATTCTCTGCATTTGGCACAATTTTCATAAAGAAAATCTCTTGTTTTCACAAGGAACACACTGTCATTCAAAATTCTAAAGTAAATTGTCTTACTGTGCACACTGACTCATGATATGGACAAACACCTGGACACCCTGCACAACACACTCATTCCACCAGATAAGCTCAGGTACGTTGTCATTTGGGACAACGTAAGTTTCCACCGGGCTACTCTGGTTTGTAACGGGTTCACGGCCCACCCACGCTTTATAGTTGTTTATCTCCCTCCATATTCTCCATTCCTCAATCCTATTGAGGAATTTTTTTCTGCCTGGAGATGGAAAGTGTATGACCGGAATCCACAAACGTGTATACCCCATCTCCAAGCTATGGAAGACGCATGTGGAGATACAGCAGTTGATGCTTTTCATGGCTGGATTGACCATGCTAGGTGATATTTCCCCCGCTGCTTGGCCAAGGGAAAACATTGCTTGTGATGTGGATGAGGTGCTGTAGCCAGACCGAAACAGAGGAGAGGATGCAGCTAAATTTTTGGCATTTTTTTTGTTACTGTAACTGTATACAGTAAATTCTTATGTTGTTTTCTATGTAGCGTATGTGCAACTGTGTGTTGGTCGGGATGTATACTGTGTACATTGTTTTTGTGGGAAAAACAAAATATTTTTGTTTACCGTGGATTTGTGTGTTCTGAGTATAAAAACCATATCCTCTAATATTTTACAACACACTTGTATGTACTGTCTATAGTAACTCTGAACAAAAAAAGGCCTCAGTCATTATGATGAATGGAGAAGGAGTGTTTTCCATTCATCATAGTGTTTTACATTGAGCACATCAGTGTTCAACTGGTTCTTATAAATGTCTATTCATATGATGGATTTAGTGTATCATTTGAAAACAAAATATCATTTTGCAGGAGAATTGAGGGGTTTTGCCCCTTGTGTGTGTGTTTTTTGAATTGTGTGTAGAGGTCTGAGAGTAAGAGGTATGCTTTCAGAAAATGTGTGTAAACAATCGGGAAAAACTGTATTATAAGTGTTTACAGTTTTTCTCGATTGTTAACACACATTCTCTGAAAGCATACCTCATACTCTCAGAACTCTACACACAAATCAAAAAACACACACACAATGGGCAAAAAACCCCTCAATTCTCCAGCAAAATGAAACTTTACATTCAAAACAATGTAATTTCTTTTCAAAATGGTATTTTGTTTTCAAATGACACACTAAAACCATCATATGAATAGACATTTATAAGAACCAGTTGACTACAATTGAGAAAAACTGTAAGTAAGTTGAGGCAACGTGTTCAGAAAAGATTCAACGACATTTCTCTTTTCACCAACAGGTGGCAGCACTGACACTTGTGATTTGCGGTACATTGTCCTGTGTGTCCATGTGTATTCAGATTTGTCCATTTAAAATGTTTCTGATAAACTAATACATTAAATTCTTGTTCTTGATTTGAGAACAAAAAGCTAGAGATTATTCAAAAGACTCAAGACTCAAGAGGGAGGGATGTTGAAGTGCAACAACTCTGTCAACTGTGCAAACAGGAAACATTAAAAAAGAAGTATATATAAAATGTCACGGCTGTAGCTCAGGGGGTAGAGCAGGTTCTCTAGTAATCAAGAGGTTGCTGGTTATATTCCCCATCTAATGATAAGCAGTTAGTGTGTGAATGAGTGAATGTGACAAGTGTTGTTAAGTGGTTTGAGCAGTCTGTAAACTGGAAATCACAATAAAAATGGAAACCCATTTGCATGGAAAAAGTACAGAAGTTAGATGGAAATTAAATGGGAAATTAGATTACCCTAGCAGTGAGTACATTCAAGTACAAATACAATAAAAAAGGACTAATTTCAACATAATTTATTAACAGAATATTAAAGGAACTGTATTTACATCACAAGTTGAGGTAGAAGAAATACAAAAGATTACTAATAACTGGCAAGTTAAAAACTGTTGGTGTGTGATAAATTTGTGTATGTTGAATGCCTTTGACCAACAATTATTCTATTATTTTATATTTTATTAGCAATAATACTGACTCTGGATTTTCATTAAAATAAATGAATTAAAATAATGAAAATGCAAGTTATGCCTTTCCATTGGCACACAGTTTAATGACATGAAATTGAACAAACAGTTGTCTGTACAAATGTATGGATGAATTTGAACAAAATAGTATAAATAGCACAAAAGGAGGCAACATTTTAAAGAACATAAATTCACAGTTAAAAACAAAATACTAAGATATGTCAGCTCTTTTGAAAATGTTCCAAACCCTTTGTCTAATTTCTTTTGTCCTTAAACTGTAGACGAAAGGATTCACTGTAGGTGGGCCGAGGTAGGACCAGATTGTTAAACCATGGCGTTGCTCAATAGTGAATGGCACACCCATTCTGCTTAAGACAATGCGCATAAACACTGGAAGGAAAAAACACACTACCACGATCAAGTGACTCAAACAAGTGCTGCCCATTTTCCTTTTTTCTTCTGATGAGGATAATTTCACAAAATACACAATAAAAAAGTACGACAGAGCAATAAGAGAGAAAGTGAAAAATAAGATAAAGAATGATATGACTGTTATTATTTTGAAATAATAACCAAGGTCAGCACAAGTAGTTCTCAGTACGGCAGCGTAGTCGCAGAAACTGTACATCAGCTTTGTGTGGCAGTGAGGGAGAGGCAGCACAGTCGCAGGCATTACAGCCATGAAACAACAGGCAGCAATCCACAGCATATATACAAGTAGAACGGTGCGCACATTTGTTAAATAACTGTTGTACTGAAAAGGACAGCTGACAGCAATCAAACGGTCAAATGCCATAACTGCTAAAGCAAACGTCTCCATCGTGCCTCCCACATGCATCATAAACATTTCAACTACACATGGCACATAGGATATAGTATTTACACCAGCAAGTAGAGTCCCAATCATTGTTGGACTGACACTGGTGATGCACAGTATGTCAGCAACAGCAAGGTTGCAGATCAGAAGAAACATCGGTTTGTGCAGTTTCTTGTCATAAACAATGACGACAATGTTTACCATATTGGCTAGAACAGCTACAATAAATGTAATCAATATAGACACACCGACTACAAAAGGCCTTTTGGTTGTTTCAAAACCACCTAGAACAAATGCGGTGAGTTCGATTGAAGCGTTGAATGAAGGCATACTTAACAAAAGATCAAGTTGAGCAAAATGCAGTTGATTAAAAAACTCCTTTCAAAGCAAGATCTTTCAGCATATTGCTAATCATTATCATTATTACAAAAATCCCTGAGCTCTATCAAACTACTTCCACAACAACGAACAAAAGACTTAACAGCAGAGTTTACCAGACAACTGGTCTGGATTTCTGGTTTTGAGGCTCACCAGGACAGACACTTTTCATTGGGTGGACACATCGTCCAATCACATCAGATATTGAGGGCAGCAGATGACAGACAGACAGACAGACAGACAGACACTTTATTGGTCCAAAGGTAAATTTAGACATTAAGAAGCTTATATGGCATTTACATTTACATTTACATTTAGGACATTTAGCAGACGCTTTTGTCCAAAGCGACTTATTATAAGTAAATTTGTCACAAGAGAGAAACCACGACATATCACCATCGAGGAAAGGGCTAAAATAAAATGTACATGTCACTTGTGAATGCCATAAGACTGACTGACTGAAGTGATACTGTTGGTGAATTATGGCAGGTCCAGCGCGTTGGCATTACATTTGAGAGGGAGGGTGTGTTGTTAGGCAGATGATTGTCATGTCTGCTGTATCTTCGTCAAGTGGGAGCTGCAGTTCCGTCATAGACCTCCTCTGCTGTTAAATATTTGCCATGTAACATTACTTTAGGATTATTTTTATGATTAATTTATCAATTTTAGTGTGTCCTCAGTTTATAGGTCTCTAATGTGAATGTGCTAAACAACACGAATACATATCAGGCCTACTGTGGATTATTGTGGACTAATGTGGCAGTGGGATATTGCTCTGAGTGGATTATTGATAACTGTACTGAGTTAGTGTTTTTTTTAATTATGATTATTTACATTTTTATAGCATTTAACAACAAAGGAAAACACATACATTGAAAAAAACACACAAAAAACAACCTCCCCAAAATGAACAGAAACAAAATAAAACAAAAAAGAGGGCAGACAGAACAGAAGAGTTCAAAAGTAAAAGAAAAAAAATACATAAAACGGCAGTGATGATGGTGTTTTTGTGTGTGTGTGTGTGTGTGTGTGCATCATGTACTCAACATCTGTCCTACACCAGGCTATCAAAGCACTCTGTCACCTTGTCAATGTACCCTGAATATACTATATTCCACCGCTCCAAGCTGCCATTACCCATGAGTGTAAGCCTCTCCATTTCAAATACTTATTCTATTGTTTAATACCATAGATGTAATTCTGGTGTTTGGGATTGTTTCCATATCCTTGTCAACTGCTTCAGTGCGGTTAGGCGCAACATATTAACCTTTCGCTCCTTTAATTTTGTCTTGTGGTGCATGTTAATACCCAGCCAATTTTCAAATGTCAGGGATTCCTTAATGTCCGGAATGACTTTAATTGCTTTCTCTACCACTTCCCAGAAAGACTTTATTACCGGACACGTAAAAAATATGTGTATGATTTGCTTTACTTTCCCCACATCGTCTCCAACGACCGCATCCTGCTACAGAAGAGATCCTTCTGATGATGTGGAGTAATGAAAAATCTCTGACTTATTTTCCATGCAGGTAATCTGAGGCGTTTTATCTTTGCAGGCGCAGTTCTGAAATATTTTGGAGCTGAGGACCAGGAAGCAGCACGGCCTCCTTCAGCACCACTGGACTAGGATGTTTAAGTTTAAATATATTTTACAATTTAAAATAAAACAGATTGAGGAACACTGCATCAGTTTCATTTATTGACCTATAGAGGATCCCCATCGTTTACCTTGTATTATCATTTTCAATCAGTTCAGCTTGCTTGGATCTGTCAACTTAAGATGTTTGATTTTGATTTGAGAGAGGTTTTCACGACTCTAGCCTGTTTTCCTTTTAAAATGTAACTGATTGTTGCATCTTTGTGGATCCGCTAAAAGGGTTAGGAATCTATCCATGGTAGTTTGACAAAATAGGGGCTCCCAAACAGCATCTTGCATAGGGCCCCCAAAAAGACAGAACCGGCCCTGCCAGCATGCTGTGAGCAAGTGGTCTGGTACATCCTGGATAGGACATAGACTGTCAAAGGGTTAACACAGCTACATTCCACTTCATTCGCGTGAATAGTCAGTTAAGCATTTCCAATTGACCTTAACTAAGTCTTTGGACTATTCCATTACTTCGAGCACACCCATGGTGACACAAGAAAAAAAAACAAACTGGGCAAAGAAAATGTAAATTCACACAAAACTGAGGTAGAAGAAATAAAAATATGATTAATAACTGGCAAATTATAAACTGTTGGTGTATGATCAACTTCAGTGTTCAACAAACATGCAATTTACTCATATTGAAGGGCTTTAACTGATACTTATTTTATTAGTTACTAGTGCAGTGCCCGTAGGAAATATGTGTTCCTATAGAAAAGTGGGAGGTTAAGAAGCATTTTCACTGATGGCCAAATGAGGCTGTTTGAAGGTGGAACGTCGGGGATATTTAGGTTTG
>CAEMYA010001060.1:3490698-3538197 GCA_903131615.1 Diplodus sargus | reverse complement strand
AAAAAAAGGCGATGACGGAAGCGGTTAATGAATGTACATATTTAAGACCCGACTAAATGTAATTTAAGACCTATATTTAAAATATGAACATATATAAGACTTTTTAAGGCCTAAAATTGAGATCATCAAATTTAAGACTTTTTAAGACCCCGCGGGAACCCTGCTTTCTCTTCACTGCAGGCTTTGAAAAAGACATGATGTCACTTCGTGATAAAGTTTCAGCCAAGTGATTAACTTTGCTAATTAGCCAACGTGTGAATGCAGATTCAGTCAAATTGAATCAGCGCCAAATGCAACCAATCACAGCAGAGCAGCAGGATTGAACGATTCAAGTCCTTTGAATCAATTCACTGAAAAGATTTGTTCAAAGGAGGATAAAAAATACAAAATGACGTACATTCTCTCATTGAAATAAATACACTGCCTATTGCGTGTATGTATTGATATTCATTGTTATTTATGATTATGATTGATGATTGATGAACAAATCTTTTTCTGCAAATGATTCAGTTTATTCCATGCACCCAAAAGATTGTTTTCGAACGATTCGTCTGTGAACGTCACATCATTGCAGAGCATGCGTGGAGAGCATGAAGCCGGCACAGCGGGACACCATTATTTATTTATTACAGCCATGGAAGCGTTATTTACTGGCTATTATTTTCTATAATAACTCCATGGACGCAGCAGGCGCTGCTAAGCTAGTGGCGTTGTACGTCCTAGCTAACACTGATGTTTTGTTGACTATATCACCGAGGCGGGTGGATCCCCGACGAGGCTTAGCTTAACCTCGACCATGGGCCCCGATGCGGGATGCCGGGCGAGAGCTGGCTGAGTGGCCACGTCGGAGGCCCACTCTCCTCGGAGACATAGTCAACGGAACAACGGTGTTGGTCGTTAATCTGATCGTTAATTTGCAGATTCATCATGATAACAAATTATCCGCATTGATAGTGGTGATTGCGGTTATGCGATGTTAGACGGGCGCCACCATAGTTGTTGTGAAATGCTTCTCTGTTTGCTCCTAGCCTGGCTTATGGCCCGCCCCCAAGGAGCCATATACCCCGCTGTGATTGGTAGTTTTGTTCAGCTCCAACAAAGGGACCTTCTACACACAATGCTGCAACGTGCCATTCACATAAAACTCGCAGGCCACACTAACATTAAACTTTCAGATCAATGTGGGGGCCACAAGATATTGTCCCACTGGCCACAATTGGCCCGCAGGCTGCAAGTTTGAGGCCCATACTTTAAACAATCTCTCCAGGCCTCCTCTAAGATGTTTATGGATAACTCTTTTTCACATTTTTATTTTACTTTACTTTACACAATTGTTAGACCAAAAGTTTGGTCCTGCCCTTATTTCGGTTTTCTACCAAATATTGTAATAATTAATTTCCATTTATAGATGTAGCTGTTGATTTTGGCTATTTCCTTAAAAAGGCAATGTTCCAACTGACCCTGTTGCTAACTCATTCTCAATCCACTTTATCTCTGTCTTCTTTCATCCACTTCATTATTGTTACAATTTGTGTTGCAAAACAATAATTTTGTATGTTCGGAAGGCCCAGCCTTCTTTTTTTTTCTGTTGATTTAATCATTTAAATTTAACTCTGTGTTTATTATCATTCCAAATAAAATCTGGAGTCATTTGAGTCCACGCATTAAAGCAGGTTTCTGTAATATAAGTGGTAATACTTGAAATAAGAAAAGAAGTTGTGGGAGTATCATCATTTTAATCGTTTCTACTCTACTCTACTACTGAGTTAGTGTTGTAGCAAAAACTCTTAGAAGAATCACACGGTGACAAGGCTTGCAGATAGTGGGTTCGTTTATTTCTGGACGCAGGATTCAGGATGCAGGCTTATGTGTCGTCAGTTTTGCTGTTGCGGAGATGTGGTCTCCCTATGCAGCTATGTGTGTGTGCTTATTCCTTTTGATATAATTCCTATTTCCTAATCTTCTGTTAATCTTAGATCCCTTAATGTTCTGTTTGTCCTAGTAACTAAGGATAACACATTCATATTCAAAAGTCAATACCCGTCACATTGTCAGGCCAGATATCTCAATATTAGTTGCAGACTTTCTTTATCATTTCATTTATTAGAATATTTATTGTGACACTATAATTTGAACAAATTTGCCTACATTCCTACAGTTCAGTTATGTTTTTGATGTATTGCTTTATTGTATTCAAAATAATCATAATAACTAGGGCCGGGACTCGATTAAAAAAAAATAATCGAATTAATCAGAGGCTTTGTAATTAATTAATCGAAATTAATCGCATTTTAATCGCATATAAATATTTGACCTGAGAACAGTGAGAAGCAATTTTTTAGTATACCACTGAATAATGACTGAATACATATGCTTAAGCAGCAAAACATTGTTGTTGTTTTTTTCAAGACCAACAGACCAGTGCAATTTTTGCCATAAAGTGTAGCAATAGCATATTTAGGAATACATTTCAGAGATCCAGGTAGCCTATAGGTAGGTAGACCTTCTGTAAACTATAACACTTTTTTTTTTTTTAACACATTTTTTAAGTAAAACACAATACTTTCAAGTACATTCAGAACATTGGAAACCCTGACTATTAGAAAACATCTATCTTCAGAGGCCATAATAGACTTTACCAACAGCTGATTTAATCAAATCAATTTCAGTCCAACTCTCTGTAAGAGAGTGTGGGTTGGGTGTGGGTCTTTGTACTCGGAGTCGGGCTAACGTCCACACTAGCTCCCACGTTAACGCTAGCTGCTATATGCTTAGCATTTAGGTGATATCTGAGGCTTGATATGCTGCAGTGATACGCAAACTCCTTCTTGCATAATTTGCACACAACCGTGCTCTTGTCTCCGCTGCTATCCGTCCGCTTTTTTAAAACAAAATTTCCCATCCACGGGGCCAACTAAAGCGGTCTCATCTGCTTCTTCGTTCATTTTGTTGTCTGAAGTCATGAACGCTATGCATGAACGTTAGTTGGTGCTCCAGTATAATTGGTACCCCTGAAACTCATCCAGTGAGAAACGTTCCGTGGTGCAAAAATTTGTGCGATTAAAATGCGTACATTTTTTTAACGCGTTAATTTTTGTGTAATTAATTAATCGTAATTAACGCGTTAAAGTCCCGGTCCTAATTATAACACAAATTAAAATAAATTCAAAGTAAACTATGCTATATATGACTGTTAGTTCTGCCCACAGAATATAGGTTAAGGCCATATCTGTTACGATCCGCCCTAGATTATAGTTTCTCCCGTTATAATATCATCAGTTAGGCACAAGTAGTCCACTATGTACTAAACTGTGAACTATACATAAAAATATTCCTTGAACATGACACCGGGAATGACTCATCAGTCATTTATGTTCGTTTTATAACTCTAACAAATACAATGTGTGGAAAACCACTTAAAAGTGACAACTTTAAAATTGTGTGCATTCATGAAAGGGACACAATTGTATATTGCAATGTTTAATATAGAAACAGATTATGAATTTCTGCCTTAGTGTAATATAACTCAATTATACAATATGAATATTTGAAAATGTTTTACAATTTAGAATAAACATTTTTGAGGAACTCTGCGTCTTTGCTTCTACACCGTTTCATTGATTTATTTCAACTTGCTAGGGTTTATATATATATATATATATATATATATATATATATATATATATATATACATATATATATATCAATTGGATCAATTATTAATCATAAATTATATTAAAATGATATTTTAATCAACATTAGCATTGCTGCTCTAATATGTTGAGATTTTTCTGACAGCTGATGTGCGGATGAATATCTGCAATATCAATATATCACAGACATCATTGGCACATAGTTTATTGACCTAAAATTGAACAAACAGTTGTTTGTACAAATGTATGGGTGAATTTGAACAAAATAGTATAAATAGCACAAAGGGAGGCAACATTTTAAAGAATGTAAATTAACAGTTAATAACAAGTTACCAAGATATGTTAACTCTTTTGAAAATGCTCCAAACTCTTTGTCT
Source organism: Diplodus sargus (assembly GCA_903131615.1). Taxonomy (NCBI): domain Eukaryota; kingdom Metazoa; phylum Chordata; class Actinopteri; order Spariformes; family Sparidae; genus Diplodus; species Diplodus sargus. The sequence goes on along the minus strand of CAEMYA010001060.1, from coordinate 3,534,167 downwards.
AATTTCTTTTGTCCTTAAACTGTAGACAAAAGGAGAAGGAGGTGGATGAGTATGTAGCAGCCTGTTAAGTGTGTGCCCAGAACAAGGCCTCTCGTCGCCCCCCGTCAGGACTCCTATGCCCTCTTCCAGTGCCCCATCTCCCCTGGTCTGGCATCTTCTTGGACTTTGTCACAGGGTTGCCCTCCTCAGAAGGTAATACCACTATCCTAACAGTTGTGGACAGATTTTCTAAGATAGTGCACTTTGTTCCTCTTCCTAAGTTGCCCTCCCCAAAGGAAACGGCGGAGGTCATGTTGCGGCGGTTATTCTGCCTACATGGGTTCCCTAAGGACATGGTGTCAGACCGGGGACTGCAGTTCGCATCCCGATTCTGGAAGGCTCCCTGCTCTCTACTGGGGGCTATGGTCAGCCTCACTTCCGGTCATCATCCTCAGTCCGAGGCCAAACTGAGCGGCTGAACCAAGAACTGGAAACCAGATTACGTTGCCTGGTTTCCCAAAACCCGGCTACATGGAGCAGACAACTCATATGGGTCGAATATGCCCACAACAGCCTGCCCTGTTCTTCCTCTGGTCTCTGTCCTTTCTGCCCAGGCTTTCGTGCATCGCTGCCGCCGGATCTGGGCCGGAGCTCGTCAGTTGCTGCTTCAGAGCTCTGCCTGCTCCAAGAGAGTAGCTGATCGCGGGAGGATTCCAGCTCCTGTCCATAGACCGGGACAGATGGTTTGGTTGTCCTCTAAAGACCTCCCCTTGCAAGTTGAATCTTGCAAGTTGGCTCCGTGCTTCGTGGGTCCCTTTCTAATCTCCAAGGTGGTTAATCTGGCAGTCATGCAGCTCAAGCTCCCCAGGTCTCTGAGGGTGGACCTGGTGGACTGGCATGGATACGGTCTGGAGGAGAGATGCTGGGTCTCGGCCAGTAACATTATGGGCCCAACTCTCATCCAGGATTTCTGTCGCTGCCACCGTTGACCAGCCTAGGACATCAGGACCCTCGCTGACTGACTACTCGTGTACCGAACCTGTTTCCGAGTAAAGACTATTTCCTTGCCTAACCCTGTGTCATGTCATGCTATTGAGTCCAAACAATTGTTGTGGTTTTCCTGGTCGTGATAATTAATTTCAGTGTTCAACCAATATGCAATTTTCTATGTTGAAGAGCTTTAACTAACAATTATTATAGCAATTTATATTATATTAGCAATAATAATGACTCAAATTATCCATTAAGAATGATAGAGAATATTGATTAATTATAAATGAATAATAATAATAATAATAATTATTATTATTATATCATTATATTTTAATCAACTTATCATTGCGGCTCTAATATGTTGTGATTTTTCTGAAACATGCATCTGATGTGTGGATGAATATTCTGAAAACACAGAATTGAAATGATCGTTGAGCCACCAGATCTATGCTGTTATTGTAATGTGCAAAGGGAGATAGTTGAGATGTAAGGTGAATAACAGTGCAGGTAATGCTTAATGAAGGTGGTTAAAATGTAAAAACAGTGCCGTCAAGGGTATTACTTTGCATGAGACAATTGCATATAAATGGTCAAATTAGCATTTCCAGTTGACCTTCAGGAAGTCTTTGAACTATTTCATTACCTGGAGGATGCCCATGGTGACACAGGAAAAGTTGGCAAACTGGACAAATGAATATTCTGTCTGCAATAATGATATATCACAGACATCATTGGCACACAGTTTAAAGACATGATATTGAACAAACAGTTGTTTGTACAAATGTATGGATGAATTTGAACAAAATAGTATACAAGCTAAAAAGGAGGTAACATTTTAAAGAACATAAATTCACAGTCCACAACAACATACTAAGATATGTCAACTCTTTTGAAAATGCTCCAAACCCTTTGTCTAATTTCTTTTGTCCTTAAACTGTAGACGAAAGGATTCACTGAAGGTGGGCCGAGGTAGGACCAGATTGACAAGCCCTGGAGTTGCTCAACAGTTAATGGCACACCCATTCTGGTTAAGACAATGCGCATAAAGATTGGAACGTAAAAACCCACTACCACAATCAAGTGACTCAAACAAGTGCTGCCCATTTTCCTTTTTTCTTCTGATGAGGATAATTTCACAAAATACACAATAAAAAAGTACGACAGAGCAATAAGAGAGAAAGTGAAAAATAAGAGAAAGAATGATATGACAGTTATCATATTGAAATAATAACCAAGGTCAGCACAAGTAGTTCTCAGTATGGCAGCATAGTCACAGAAATTATATATCAGCTTTGTGTGGCAGTGACGGAGAGGCAGCACAGTCGCAGGCATTACAGCCACAAAACAACAGGCAGCAATCCACAGCATTAATATAAGTAGAATGATGCGCACATTTGTTAAATAACTGTTGTACTGAAAAGGACAGCTGACAGCAATCAAACGGTCAAATGCCATAACTGCTAAAGCTAACATCTCCATCGTGCCTCCTGTATGGTGAGAAAACATTTCGACTACACATGGCACATAGGATATAGTATTTACACCAGCAAGTAGAGTCCCAATCATTGTTGGACTGATACTGGTGATGCAAAGTATGTCAACAAAAGCAAGGTTGCAAATCAGAAGAAACATCGGTTTGTGCAGTTTCTTGTCATAAACAATGACGACAATGTTTACCATATTGGCTACAACAGCTACAACAAATGTAATCAATATAGACACACCGACTAAAAAAGGCCTTTGGGTTGTTTCAAAACCACCTAGAACAAATGCTGTGAGTTCGATTGAAGCGTTGAATGAAGGCATACTTCAAGATCAAGTTGAGCAAAATGCAGTTGATTAAAAAACTCCTTTCAAAGCAAGATCTTCCAACATATTGTTAATCACTATCAACCATTTACAAAAATCCATGAACTATATCAAACTGCTTTTTCAACAACTCGTAACAGAGTTAACTAACAACAGAGTTTACTAGACAGCTGGTCTGGATTTGAGGTTTTAAAGCTCACCAGGAGAGAATCCTTTCAGTGGGCAGACACATCGTCCAATCACAACAGACATTGAGACCAGTGGATTGATTGACAGACACTTAATTGGTCCCAAGGTAGATTTAGGAATTAAGAATCCTATATGGCACATACAGTCCAAAAACAACAATGCTAACAATAATAAATGAAAATAAAACCAAGAATATAGGAATAAAAACACAGAATTGAAATGATCATTGAGCCACCAAGTCTGAGCTGTTATTGTAATGTGCAAAGGGAGATAGTTGAAATGAAAGGTGAATAACAGTGCATGTACTGCTTGATGAAGGTGATTAAAATGTAGAAACAGTGCTGGAATGAGTATTACTTTGGATGAGATAAATTAAATTAAATTGGAGATATTGAACAGATTCAAAAGCAGCGTATGCAGAGGGCTTACATCAGTAAATGACAGTCCAAGTTAGGTTTGTTACAGACAAAGAGCTGGGCTGTTGTCCAGCAGACGTCTCCTCAAAAGATGCAGTTGCAGAGAACCAGATCATTCACCACCCGTCCTTCCCCCAGGATGGGGCCTCTTCCACCTGGACACTCTGTAGGAGTTTGAGCAGGAAGGTGAAGTCAGGGAAGTCATACCAGAGGCACTGTGGCCACTGATGCATCTTTGCTTCAGGGGGCATTTTCTCCAAAACGATATTATAGCCTTGAAAAGTGTTAAACTTTATCTTTAAACACAAAGATATGGTCAAAAAAGTTCTCCATCAAAGCTTGTGCTTGCTGGTCATGGAACCAGGAATTCATTATGCATCAGTGATATGTTTCTCTAAGTTGCAGAAGTTTCTAATCTTGTAGCCCTGTTCAGAACCTGTCCCAGCATGCTTTGAGCAAGTGGTCCGGTACATCCTGGATATGATGTAGACTGTCAAAGGAGTAACACAGCTAGATTCCACTTCATTCTCATAAACGGTCAATTTAGCATTTCCAGTTGACCTTAACTAAGTCTATGGACTATTCCAGCACTTGGAGGATGCCCGTGCTGACAAGGATAAATGAGCAAACTCCACAAAGAAAATGTAAATTTACACAAAACGGAGGTTGAAAAAATTCTAATAATTATGAATAACTGGCAAGTTCTAAAGTGTTGGTGTGTGACGAATTTCAGTGTTCAACCAATATGCAATTTGCTTATGTTGAAGGGCTTTAACTAGCAATTATTTTAGCAATTTATATTTTATTAGCAATAACAATGACTTTGGACTTCTTCAAATGCCATGAGCGTCAATTAAAAAATATATCAATTTTATGGCAAAGACAAGGATCAAATAATCCTTTAAAGGTTGAATATGTAATATGCTTATTAAAAGCTATATTTTTTCAAAAATAATACATCCACAGGGCGTTTAGAGGGGCGCAGATTAAAAGTAATGTGTTTCCTTGAAAAATATATATTCAGTCTGAAATAAATAATTTAAGAAATTTTGACGGGTTCGACAATGACTTCCTGTTTACATCGTACCAGCCAAATAGCGGCCGGCATTGCGGGTTGCAAATTTCGCAACCGCGGCAATGCTCGGCAAAGCTCGGCAAAGCTCGGCACAGCTAGGCTGACACTGGGTAAAATGGCGGAGTATGCAAGTTCTTCAGAGTCCCAGCGAAAAGGTGCGTTATCTTTCCAAGCAGCTGAGTGACCGGAGAAGAGCAAAAACCAGAGTAAATATCGGTGAAGCATACGCTCGATGGACTCAGGTAAAGGATTTTCACGGCATCAAAACACACGCGGAAATGACGAATTTTCTCCAGGATCGGTAAGCTAACTCGCTTGCTAACTTAGCTAACGTTACCTATCGGTCAAACTCCTCTGCTATACTTATTTTCATTATATCACGTTGATCCTAGATATGAGAATACTGATCGTGACCCATCGACCTCCACACCCAGTAAACGGAGGAAACGGAGGAAACGGAGGCGGCTCAATCCTCCTGCCCTGTCCAGTATTGCTGGTTCACTTTCACCATTGCGGTCAGTGGCTATAATAAAGAATATTCTAGCTAGCTATCTGCATTTACAAACCTGGCAACCTGACCGTTGGAATTACTTTTTTGTTGTCGCGACAACGATCTTGAGACACTACATGGCGGCATTCAGCTCATATTCCATGTTTCACCTTTAAGGATGACATATATGTAACAGAGTTAGAAATAGCCTGTTATGAATTTCTACAAAATAGACATGCTTGTCTTATAAACATGTATACCATAGTTTTGGAGCCACCTGGTGGGTTAATAGCGCAACTGCACAGTCCGAATCCTAATTATGTGATGTGCAGTACGTGCCTCAGTACAGGAAAATGCTCCCGAGCTGGAGGTGGGTACATGTGCGCGGTGCTGCAATCAATGTTTCTGTGGTTAATGTTCTAATGGTTTTTGAAACCATGAGGAGCTTGTATTTTTACTGCAAGGATTACTAGCATGTATACTGAAAGTTACAGACGTTTCTGTGCCGAAATAGTAACTTTATCAAGAGTAGTTTACATGCGACGCTAATGCTAATTAGCTAGCCATGCACTTGCTAGCTTGCTCCCGGTGCAGTATTTCGTTGTCATTACCTCCGATAGTAATTTTTCTACTTTCATTACACAGATCTGAATGTTTGCAGTTGCATTAAGTTGTGGATAACGACTGTGTGTGTGTTGCTGATTTTTGTACCAGGTAGGCTTTGTTAAATGTGATTTTTATATTATCTTGATGTAAGGTTTCTAGGTAGGCTTTGTTAACAAAAACCTGTTGCATTATATATAAAAAAAAAAAAAATTCTGTTAATTGTCCATGGACAAAATGTGTATTTACAATGTTTTTGAGGTCTTTATTATAAATGTGAAAGAGAAAAGCTCTCATTGTTAGGTGCTCACTCAGTAAGAGTCAGATGACAGTCATACATATTATTACCACTATACGATCACATGTTTGTTTATACTGAAGAGTATGGAAAAAGACTGTATTAATACTGAATTGTATTTTATATGAGTCTTTTGTAAGAGTAGAGGAAAATACTCCCGAGCTGGAGATCTGAATGTTTGCAGTTGCATAACGTTGTGGATAACGACTGTGTGTGTGTTGCTGATTTTTGTACCAGTAAAAGGGAACCAGACTGAGAGCAAATCCTGTGTGGCCGTGCTGTCCTTCCTGCACCATAGACACAAAAGAGGACACATCCACCGTAGAACCACGCAAAGACACAACCCGTTACATATACACTGAACAAAAATATAAATGCAACACTTTTGTTTTTGCTCCCATTTTTCATGAGCTGAACTCAGAGATCTAAAACTTTTTCCATATAGACAAAAGATCAATTTCTCTCAAATACTGTTCACAAATCTGTCCATATCTGTGTTATTGAGCAGTTCTCCTTTGCCGAGGTAATCCATCCCACCTAACAGATGTGGCATATCAAGACGCTGATCAGACGGCATGATTATTGCACAGGTGTGCCTTAGGCTGGCAATAGCGGGCTGCCAGGCTACGCATCATTTATTCATTTATTCAAAATAGGTTTGTATACATCAGTAACAAAGTTGAAAGCGCAATGGCGACATCCTATGGTAAACACGTGAACACATGGTAGATCTGAGGTCAGGTGTCTTTTTCACCTAAAACCCCACAAACCACTGCTACTGTCACCGCACGCTAACTAGGCTACTTGTGATTTAACCGAACATAAGGGGATGTCACAAAGAAACGTACAAAAATAATGCTGGACTTTGTCTTCCGAAGACAGACAAACAAAGGCAGAGATGTTGAACTTGCTGGTTCACCTGTTGATCAGGTGTGCAGCAGCGCGACATTGGCTTAGTCACGGGTCGATGAGACAGCTAGCAGGGATGTAGCAAGGGTGTTAGTTCGTCATCCATTTTAATAAAGTCAAAGTTTCAGTTTTAAGTATGTTTTGCAGAGTCTGTCACAGCCACCGCCAGCGGGAAACACAGGGATCCTCGACCAGAGCTTTTCTTCTTATTGTTCTTCTTCTTTGGGGTTTTAAGGCAGCCAGCATCCAAAAGTTGCATTGCTGCCATGATGGGACTAGCACCTTAGTGCACTATATCCTGCTATATAGACCAGTGTCTTTTAAGAATTTGCTTGACCCTACTTCTAAAATACTTTTCAGAGATACTTCTTCCAAGTTAATTTCTTGCAATTCTCTGAGTAGATCTTGTCTTTGGCGGTCATAGTTTCTACAAGAAATCAAAGCATGTTGCACTGTCTCAGGTTCCTGACATGAACACAAGCCATAGAGCTTTTATTGAAGCTCCTTGCACTACTTATAGGCAAGATGTACTAAACGCTCCTGCTGGGTCCACCATTGCACCAGCATCAATGGCAGCAAGCAGAAGCAAATGTAAACAATGCCACATTGTTTTCCAATGTCACTGATTATAATGAAATGTCTATTATGAAATATCCAATAGTTAGCTTGTCACTGTTTTCATGTTGTAGGCTTGCAAATCGCTGCAGCATTCAAGCCACTGATTAATATGGAGCATGAAGCCATAATTGGTGGTTTTAAATGCCTTTACTGGCTCCTAAAGCACGTAAATGCCCACCAATTAACTTTTAACTCTGATTCAATGCAAGGCAGTATGGAACCACTCTAAACTCTACTACGTCATGAATCTGTTACCTGTAGGGCACTGCCATCAGTCAGTTGCTGGCCTGTGTCAGGCCCCTGTCACAAAAAAAACATGCTTCGCCCCTGGTGGGCCTCCATTCCAACCTACCATCGGGCTGAGCAAGTTTTCTGGGGGAAACCCTGAACAGGCAGCAATCCACAGCATAAATATAAGTAGAATTATTCGCACATTTGTTAAATAACTCTTGTACTGAAAAGGCCTTTGGGTTGTTTCAAAACCACCTAGAACAAATGCTGTAAGTTCAATTAAAGTGTTCTGTGAAGGCCTACTTAACAAAAGATCAAGATGAAGTGCAAGCAGTTGATGAAAAATGATCCTTCAACATATTGTAAATCATTATCAACCGTTTACAAAAATCTCTGAGCTCAATCAAACTGCTTTCACAACAACTAACAACAAGTTGACTAACAACAGAGTTTACCAGAGAACTGGCCTGGATTTGTGGTTTTAAAGCTCACCAGCACAGAAACCTTTCGTCCAATCACATCAGACATTGAGACCAGTGCATTGATTGGCCGACAGTTAATTGGTCCCAAGGTAGATTTAGGCATTAAGAATCTTATATGGCACATATGGTACAAAAACATCAATACACAATAGATATAAATTAAATGCATATTTAAGATATATTTGAAAACATATTCAAAAGCAGCTTGTGCAGACAGCTCACATCAGTAAATAACAGTCCAAGTTATGTTTGTAACAGACAAAGAGCTGGTCTGTGGTCCAGCAGGCCTCTACCCGGGGCGTCCTCAAAAGTGCAATTGCAGAGAACCAGATCATTCACCACCCATCCATCCCCGGGGGCAAGGCCTCTTCTGTCGGAATTGATGGTAGGGCAAGTGTGGTTGGTTGACAGTAATTATCAAAATTATGTTAATTCAAATGTATATCAGATCATTAAAATGGGGCACCACCCTGGAATTAGCGACCAATAACCAGCACAGTAAGGTCAGAGCTGGAATCAGACTCTGAAAGCGACAAGGAACCTGGTGGGAGCCCTCTAGACACCTGGGCAAGGTGACTAATCTGTCTGGGACTAGCAGATTGAAGAATAAGATTAAGAATAAGAATAAGGGTGCTAACACACACACCCCTTCCACTGCTTAAGTGTGTATGTGGCAGGTGCTGCCTACAAGAAGACAGTAAAGAGTGTTAGAGGAAGAAGGTGTGGAACGAGGAGGGAAGGTGTTCCCTTCTCGGACAAGACCAGTTCTGCAGTCCTCGTCTTATCTGGCTCTGGCATTGGTTTGAGTTCTCTCATGCTTTGATACCCAAATACTCAGGCTCTCTTGCCGACCACACGCATATCTCCCATGCCATCTGTGCATGCTTTTGGATTTCCTGCATGTTGAGGTTTCTCACATCTGCAGTGCACAATGCCGCCATAGCATACGGTCTCGTGGAGGTTGTATAGGAACAACGACTTAAAAAGCGCGTTCCTCCTCCAGCCCTGGTGTATCATATTCTTGGAAATATGGGACTCTCAGGCACCTATAGAACTGTTTGGGGGGCTCGAGCTTCTTTTGCGTGATGGCTAAGGCAGAAAGGGTGGCAGAGGCAGGGTGGTCTTGAGTTTCTGGCTACAGCCTTCCAGACCAGTTTAAGTTTCTCACTTGTTGAAGTGGCAGTAGAAGGAAATACATAAAATAATCAATAACTGGCAAGTTAACTGGACAAATAAAGTTCTGAGTACTGGCTGCTGCTTCATTTTTGTTTTTTTTAAATGAATATTGATCCAACATGTACTTTGACAGCTTTAAAACTAACATCTAACCCAATCAAACCGACCCAACTTTTGTAGCCTAGACTGAATGTTTATGTAAAAGTAATGAACAATCTGTTGATATTTCTTTACCATTAAAATGTTAAGGCTTAGAGGCTGATTGATGTATTTATTTTAGTCTGCTGACACCTCAAGTTCCAAGAGGAAGCTAATTAGTGTCTCATGTCAATAGTGGTCTCAAGTGTGTGATTAAAGTGTGCATGTAAGTGTAGGCCTGTGTGTGTATCTTAGTACCCTGGTGAATTCTCATCTCAAAACAGTCTTATGCAATGTTGTTTTCCTCAGACTTGCACTTGTAGCAAACAAAGTGTTTCATGTCTTCTGTTGAGCCAGTTCTTCTCTTTTGACTTCTTTTAGCGAACTTTAGCATTCTAATTTTAATGTTATTTATACATTAACTGAGTAATTGATTTGGAAAAGGCAAAATATCAATGCTGCAAAATGGCAGGAAGAAGTGAAATCTGTGACACCAGGAGGACTAATAGCCTGTAAGGCAGCGGCCAGCAAAGAGGCCCAAAGTCTTGCTGGCCTTAATATACATGTATTTGTTCATGAAGATAAGCACTGGTGTTCTGAACTGCCTGAAATGCATCTCCTAACCAACAGTTATTACAGTCATTACTCAAATTATCAAAATAATTTTGTGTCACTGAGTGTTTGCTTTAACAAGCAATGAAAAAGGCCCCAAAACCAAATTAATCTTCATATTTTTTAATTTTGTCAATCAAGTTAAAGGCCCTGTTAGTAAGAAAAGTTGATTTTTGAGTCTCCACTCAGATTATACTATGTGCTGAGAGACTACCATTAAACTCAGGGGATATTAACGCTCCTTCCTCAGTATCAATCTAAGTACACATCAGGGTGTTATTAAAGTGCAGTTGTTTACTCCTGTGAGATTTATAATCTATTAGCATTATTAAATTAATAGTTCTTCCAATTAGCCATCATGAGGGAAGTGTTCCTTCCACTGCATAGCACATATGTGAAGTCCCCACTGACCAATTTATTGTGAACTCCTGTCATAATTATTAAATAGAAATAATATATTAACACAATTTTGTTCAAAAGAAGAATATTAACACTGACTGAGAAGTGAAATTTATTTGAAAAAATTACTCTAATTCAGGATCAAATGTTGGCAGATCATGTTGTGCGCAAAACAACATATTGACCTTTTCTATAAAAGGTTTCATATTGTGTTCACATTACATGTTTATAACCTGACTGTCACATCAGGAGATGGAGTCAAGGGTGAGGAGGCTGCCAGGCCAGTGACTGCATTTCAAGACTGCGTTTTCAACATTGTGAAACATCTTGACATTTTTTATGAAAGACTGCAGCATTTCAATATTACACCTATGTGACCTTCTGACAACTTCCAGCCATTTTAATGGCAACAAAACATATTTTTGATGTGAAGTTGTCACATTTACAGCAGTGTTTATGTAATTTGTATTTGTTTTTTGTCTTTTAGCCTTTTATTGCCATAGGACAGCTATGACAGGAAAGCAGGGTGGAAGCAAGGGGAAGACATGCAGCAAAGAGTCACAGGCCAGAATCAAACACGGGTGTTTTTGATGAGAGCTCAGGACAACTTGAAATGTGTTTGTGGTGACCATACGAGGTATTTTAAGCTAAAATATGACCTTTTCCTAACCCTAATAAAGTGTTTTTTCTGCCTATGCCATTTATTCTAGACACTGGATTGAGTTTAGAGATATTATTTGGCTGGCTGGAATCGATCCACAGAGAATAAAAACAGGTGGATACTATTATGCTATCGCAAGGTAGGCTGCAAGAAGTGTTTTAAAGAGGCGGATGGGACGAGAGAGGCCGAACTGGTTGGTCTTGCACTGTTTGAGGTTGAATCAGAAGGTGAGATGTCTGAGAGGGTTACTGTCAAGAGGGGTCATGAGTGGCTGTGGTGGAAGTGAATTCCAAGCATCGCAGGAAGCCGAAGAATGCCAGGAGGAACACTGATTCAAGGGTGGAGTCGATGGATGGGGATGAGTATCCTGAGCAGAGTGTACCAGGATGCAGTGGGTGAGAAGGTCTATGATTAAGGATAAGCGTTTTGGTGTTATCTGGGTTTCTGCTTTTCGTAGGCCTTTCATCAGCATGGTGACATAGGGATGAGAAACATTGGGGGCTGGAGCGCTAGAGAGGAGTTTGATAAAGGGGTTGATGCCAATGAGATATACTTGAGGGAGGGGTCGAGGCAGGTGGATAGGGATGGATTAGGGATATTATTTGGCTGACTGGAATCGATCCACAGAGAATAAAAAAGGTGGATACTATGATGCTATCACAAGGTAGGCTGCAAGAAGTGTTTTAAAGAGGTAAATCCCAGTATGCTGACATAGTGTTTGAGAGGTACATGAGAGGTACATGTTAAAGGTTTAGTCCCAGGAAAACTGACACACACAGCTAAAGCTTTCATAGAAGAGTTAGGCACAGTTTATTTTAATAATTTGAAAGTTAGTGCATAGCAGTTATTACTTAGTGCAAAGAAAATGAATCAAACATCAGATTAATGATACTCTGTAAGTATTGCCACTGTTTAAATGCGTTGGGATGAAGTGTTTTATCTAACATGTTTTATCACTGCCTCCATATTTCCTGATCAAAGGTGATATTTCTCCTCCATCATGCCAGAGGGAAATCATAGCACTGTGTCTGAATTCATCCTGACTGGATTTCCTGGACTTCATCCAGAGTATCACAGCCTCGCCTCAGCTGTATTGTTCTTTGTTTATTTCCTAACTTTGATGGGCAATGCTACAATCCTGTTTTTATTCGCAACCGACCGCAGCCTCCATAAGCCGATGTATTATATAATTCTAAACCTGTGTGCATGCGACATTCTCTTTAGCACAACCACTTTACCTAAGATAATCAGTAAGTATTGGTTTCAATCAGGGACCATTTCATTTACTGCTTGCTTTGTCCAGATGTACTTTGTTCACTATCTGGGCACGGTGAATTCTTTCATCCTCTTCCTCATGGCGTTGGACAGGTATCTGGCTATCTGCTATCCTCTTAGATATCCACTTCTTCTTAAAGACTCCACCATCCACATTCTCAGTGTTACTGCGTGGGTTGTTGCAAAGGCAGGTCCTTTAATGTCAGTGATTAGAGCATACCCTCTTCCTTACTGTGCTTCGAACATAATCAATCACTGCTACTGTGATCATATTGGTATCACAATGTTGGCATGCACTGACAGGGCTCCTTATGCTCGTCCTGCTTTTGCAGTTGCAATGGTTGCACTCCTAGGACCTCTGGCATTTGTAATATTCTCATATTGCTGTATTATTATAAATGTATTAAAGATAGCTAATTCAAAAAGTCGCCTCAAAACTCTGTCCACTTGTAGTGCTCAGCTGATTATAATCACACTCTATTATTTACCCAGATGTTTTGTTTATTTAGCCAGTAATGTCGGCATTACATTTAGTGCTGATGCACGAATTGTAATAATCATGCTGTATAGCCTTTTCCCCCCCATGATTAATCCACTTATATACTGCTTAAGAGCAAAAGACATGAGAGAAAGTTTGTGGAAGCAATTCAACAGATGCACAGTTTCAAAAAGAGTTTCGGCTACAAGCAACTGATACACTAATGCATTATGCAGTGTTTCTCATTTCTTTTTTAGCAGCCATCGCTCTCGTTTCATAACCACATCATTATAAAACGGTCATCAATTTAAATTCATTCTTCTTGGGAGACGAAAAGCTTCTTCTGTCCAGTATATGGATGCTGAATGAAACAAAACATCTTCCATGTTTAGGTAAAACAAGTAACGTCATGTATGTCATTATTACGCCACTTAACAGTTAATCGTGCATTTATTGCATAATGAATAAGATAAAATGTATATGAATGATGAATAAATTGTATTAGTCTTCTGTTTATCAGGTGTCCCCTAAGTTTGTTCAGTTCTATCCTCCTTTTCTTCTGTATTGGACTGAAGCCAGAGGATAAAATTGTGATGTCATGCAACACAATGTTATCCCCCTTTCACCCAGGATAAAAAAAAAAATCCTCAACACCCACTTACATCTGGCTTTTATTTTGAACGCTGTTCTGTCAGATACCTGGTGTGTGAAGATGGCGCTGCACAACTACAGATAAGCAGTAGTGGTTTGTCTTTATTGTTCGTATTGTTACTTTTTTCAACTGTAAAATGCAAAAAGGATAACCCCTCAGTGCACAACAAAAATCATAGGCCCAATAGAGTTATAATTGCCTGCAAAATAATTGGGGCGCAGCAGCTTTCTTTGCACAGTATTTATGACAGACAAATTCTGGAGGGAAGGCATCGTCAATCTGATCTTGGCCGGCTCTGACCATCTACTCTGACTATCCACACTTTGAACAATTTGTTCTTCTCCCATATAGACTGAGATACAGGACCTGATTTGCCTTAAAACCTTGACTGTTGTGATGTCATATGTCCTCTTGTATATTGTGTTTTAACCGACTTCTGTAAGTCAAAGTGTTGTTTTCTACATGACACACCAGATAAAAAAACTTAACAGCTAACTCATCCACTGACAATGGTAAAGCAAGCAAAATGAAAGAAACTGACTCCGTGTAGCAGATTTACCTGTTTTTAAATAACACACTATTATTAGTATGAAAAATTTTATTACTTTTGCCTGCATGGTTGTTGTTGCTGTGCCTTATGGTTATATGTCATTATTACGACAATGTGATTTATATTCATCATATTCAAAAATGATTATGAATAATAAGATATTGATGTGAAAAACAGGAAGCGAACAACTTCTCTCTTTGACCTCATTCTCAACCGTTTATTAACAAAAAAGAACTCAGTGGGAAAACTGCTGACTTCCTAGCCCCTCACAACTCTCCGTTGTCATGGTAACACACTTAAGCTTACTAGGAGGTATTGCCCAACAGCTAGTTGTCAGTGAGAGGGAAACTACCCAGATTTTCGTCACAAAGTGTTTGTGGTGCACCTTAGCGTGTTGAAAGTCCACACAGAAGTCAGTCCGGGCTCTGACATCCTTCTTGAGACCGTGCCAGACAAACCTAGCCGCCACTTTCCTGCCTGGGTGAGAGAGGTCATGCACAGCCTTGAAACTTGCTGTTTCCACCCAGCAGAGATGATGGGCTGTGGCTGACCTGTGGAAACATCATAGAGGAGTGTTGTGTTGACTCCATCAAAGGCTATGTCCTCCAATTACAGTCCTGTGACTGCCGTCCTGAAGGCCTGTACATCAAGGTCTGCGGCTTGGTCCACTGCCATGCAGGCATAGTAAAACCTTAAGTGGACAGCCCATGCAATGACCTGGGAGTGTCAGTCCGTGACCAGGTTGTTTTTTCCAGATTGTCAGTGGTTTGGGGTCTACAAATTCTGTGAATTGCCGTGCCTCCAGCGGGAAATGAAAGTGCCAGATGACAAGGTAGAGACAGAGGAGTTCACAGTCAAAAGTGCTGTACTTCCGTTCGTTGGAGTGTAGCTGGTGGCTGAAGAAAGCGAGCAGTAGTCTGACGCATCAGTGGTGGTGGCGAGAGGAGCTTTGGGTGCTGGGTGCACCAGCATTGTTGCATTAGCCAAAGCATTCCTCATATCCCTGAAGGCCTTGTCTCTCTCTGCTGACCAGTCCACAGCGTACTTCAGGGCTTGGCTTTTCAGAGCTTTATAAAAGGGCTGCATGATTTGGACAGCCTAAGGGATGAAGCGGGGATTCAACATACTGAGGAACTCGCGCAGGGACTGTGAGCGGGCGTGGAAAGTTCATGATGACATCCACCTTTGACGGGAGGGAGACAGCCCCATCTTTAATGAAATAGTGTCTGAGGAAGTCGATAGTGAACAGCCCGAACTGGCTGTCCGGCAGGACCGAGTCCATGAGGCCAGGAAGGTTTGCGATGTGTTCGTAAGGCCGAACGGCATTCGCAAGAATTCAAATGGTGTGATAAACGCAGTTTTGGGGATGTCCAGCAGGTGGACTGGCAGCTGCTGGTAGTCTGATGTGTACAGACACATCTTCAAGTATACATGGAGATGAACAGAAGGTGGCAGCGTTGATTAATCAGCGCTTCGACATCCAGCATCAGGCAATAGGCGCACAAAAAATGTGCGCTGTGTTGTTGTCCTGGTATGACAAATTTATCTGTCTCAAACAGCACGCCCAAGCTGATCCTATAAGTGTTTAATGGGGTAGCTGTCAGGACTGCTTGCAGGCCATTCCATCCTCTCCACTCCCAAATTCCGGAAGTAGTCTCTCAGAAACCCTGCCCTATGTGTGACCAGGCTCTGTATTTTACGGGTGAACTGTTCCTTTAAGGTTGGTGTATATACGTTCATTACAATAGCTTCCTCATTATGTTTATAAAAATGAATGTAATCCAGGCATTATTGCATTTGCTACAAAATGTACTTGCTCATGCAAAGTACAGTGGACATATATGAACACACTTTTGATGGCATCCAGTGAAATGCATTTTCTGGCCAGAACACTTGTAAGCTAATTTAAACAGATGAAGAATTTCTTTATAATGACGTGCAGATTAAAAGTAAAATAAATAATGAAAATGTGTGTTTATGTGTCCTTTACTGAAATATTTCCTTTTTTTTTCTTTATTAATATTATTTACTTTATTTAATCTTTCATAAATTAGTTTAGTTTATAGGCCTCGCCTTGTTTTCGTGCTGTTTTGATGTGTTCCTCAAATTGCAGTCATTATTGGAAATAGAAAAAAACAACATGTAACTCTTTGAATTACATCATGATCCATTGAGGATATGATGAACTTGATAAAAGGCTGATGTTGCCTGGCATCCATTCATTGCAGTGGGTTACTGGACACTGAACTTCAATCTGGAAAATAAGACCTGTATTCAAACTGGATATAGGAGAGCATAACAGTCACTGCTTTTTAGATATACTGTATATATCTGTTCAATGATATGATATGGTATGTTAATAGTACATTCTGCAATTAATATCTTAAAGGTCTAATCAGTGTTTTTGCCTTGCAGGTCTTTATTTCATGTTTTGCATCTGATAGATTCTCACTGTAAACTCAAATTATGATAACCAATTTTACAAGGATGAGAAGTTTCTCCATCCTTGGATTTCCAGGACTTTCACCACAGTATTATGGACCTGTGTCAGCTCTCTTCTTGTTCATCTACCTGGCTATTGTAGTAGGAAATATTTTCATTTTAGCATTTGTTGCCTCTGAGAAGTCCCTGCAAAAACCAACATATCTGGTCTTCTGTCACCTGGCACTGAACGACTTAACATTTGGCACAGTAACTCTCCCGAAGATCATATCAAAATACTGGTTTGATGACAACTTTATTTCATTTTATGGGTGCTTTACACAGATGTTCTTTGTTCATTATTTAGGATCAGTGACCTCTTTTATCTTGCTGGTGATGGCTCTCGATCGATTTATTGCGATATGTATTCCACTGCGTTATCCGGTCCTTATCACAAATGACATCATATCTGTACTCTGTGGGTTTGCTTGGTTCATACCTCTGCCTTTGATGGTGGCTATTGTACTCCACGTTCTCACTCTACCTTTCTGTAAATCAAACATCATCGCTCAGTGCTACTGCGACCACATTTCTATCACGAGTCAGGCTTGTGGTGAGGACGTCAGAATAGTCGCCGTCACTTCTCTGTGCGTGGCCATGTTTTGTCTTTTGCTTCCTCTTGCATTCATCTTCTTTTCCTACACCTCCATTATTGTGGTTATTATGAAAATGGCCAATGTCGCAGGGCGCAAAAAAACCTTATCAACATGTACGCCACAAATTTTCATCACATGTCTTTTTTACCTACCCAGGTGTTTTGTTTATGTAGCAAATACCGTTGGATTTTCTTTCAGTTTAGATGTCCGCATTTTGTTGATACTGCTGTACAGTCTTTTTCCTCCTGCTGTTAATCCAATCATCTATTGCTTCAAGACTCATGACATTAAGCACATGTTGATGAAGAGGCTGAGAAGAACTAAGATCGGCATAGCAATCAAGCTTTCATATTGATATGAAGCTGACATCTGCAGCCAAATACACTGAACCTGAACCTCAACCTTCAATCGTGTCCATTTCCTCATGTGTGAGTCTTGGCCTTCTTTTCTGCGCCTTAAGTGCACAAGAATCAGTCATCTAGTGTCCATCTAGTGCACTGAAAAACTTCACCTCTCAGGCAGGTAAAGTGATTATGTGAAAATATGATATTTTGAAAGTTGTTAAAAGGAATCCATATAACTGTTACTGAGTACATTTGTGCGCATTTAAAATTAGAGTATAGCTTCTTTTGTGTTAAAATAAACACAACTTTTGTAATTTAAGTCCATAGAATTACTAGCCATGTTTGACCCAATAATTGAAATTGATATTATTATCCTTGTCTTTTACTGTTTAAAAATATGTCTCAACCAGTGTTTTTTGTTCAGTTTAAATATGTGTTTTATAACCTCAAAAAGTCAGATGATCTCAACTGTGTTTTAATTTGCTGATATGGTGTTTGTGTGTAGGTAAATGTGAGGAGAGGAGAAACAGGAACAAATAAATATTGTTGGTGTGTGTGTTGGTGTCAAGTCACTGATAACAATTCCTTAATAAACACAGTCTATTTGTTCTACTGTTATAAAGTCAAGGCTCACCTTTTCACTTATTTAATCTGTATGTGACGTGTATACATCCACTGTGATAAGAACTGGCTCACCTGTTTTAAAGTTAAGTTTACACAAAGCAAAAACAGCTCCTAACATCCCACCGTTATGAACAGCTATCGCCTACTGATACACACTTCAGTTTATGGGCCGATGTTACCACTTAGCTTAGGAAAAAAAAAACAAACATAGTCAGTAATGACACATCTTTGAGATGAAATCAACAAAGTTATTCATAATTTCTACTCCTACAATCCTCATCAAACTCTCCGGAGCAGCAGCAGGTGTTTCACAGTACTTCAGAACTGTAGCTTCACTTAATCCTCGTTGATTAAAGTAGCTGCAAACTGTCAAGTCAGTCCTGTTCAACAATTTCTCAGCTGTCTTAATTTAAATTCTCTTGAACACTGCAATTCAGTGAATGCTTACCTTTTTCTCAGACCCTCAGGTTTGAACGTTCACACAACATATTGATTGAAACAGTTGGTGTGACAGGCCCCAGGTGTGTGGCCAGTATGCAGATTAAAATGTTGTCCTGTAAAGGACAGAGAAATTATGAGACAGGCAACAGGTGATGCGTTTCCTTCTCTCGCTTCTGTCATACTTTAATTTTTAACAGATATGCACTTTACATATAGTCTTCATTTGCCATATTTTCTTTAAACCTACTACCAGGTCACAATTTCCACAATTCAACCTAACAAACCTTCTCTTTGCAATAAACACATATCTTACAGTCCATGTTCCTGTTATTTTTCATATATAAATGAAATTAAAACAAATTAAGTTTCTCCACATGTATTTTTGGTCTCAAGTTTTTAGCTTCAATAAATGTATTCACATACACACATAAATGTCCAGTTAGACTGGCTGGCAGCTTGTTTTACACTCCTGCTAACAAAATATGATGGCAAATACCATGAGAAAGTGACAGAGCCAGGAAGTGTTTTTCAATCAACTTATCAACTTACAGAAACATGAAATAACAAGTGAAATTGTCCTTTAGAAACCATTTAGTATAGTATAGTATTTAAAATGAACGGGAGGCCTAACCAACTGCAGCTATGAGCCTTAAAATGAGACCTGATAACATTTAGTCCAACAAACGCAGCAATAGCATTTAAGCTAGCACTGTTTACTGCTCATTTTATTGCTCTCAGAGTAACAAAACCCAAATGTCCTGGCGAACAAAGCACACGGTGACGCTAGTATTAACATAATATATAAACATTTCAGCAGTCATATGTGTCTTTTGCCAAGTTACTGACCTGTAAAGTACAGAGAAACATGAGACAGGCAACTTGTGATGAGTTTCCTTCTCCCGCTTGTACTGAAGACGAGAGCGGACTGCCCACTGCACCAAGCCTGTCTCACTGAGGAGGCGATGCCCCCTTGTGGCACAACGGGGATATTAATCAAATTACCTGAACTAGGCTCATACATAAATAACCTAATGTGACCACACATTACTGGATGTCACATTAGTCATTGCTTCCCTTATATCAACGCAACCCTATTTGAGAAAAGATAACAATGTTATGTTCAGTTCTAAAAATTGTGCTAAGCGAACAGAAACCAGGACATAGATGACAATGCCAGTGGTAGTGAATTGCAATTCTATTATGTGAAAGTCTTTTCACTTTTCAGGTTTTTTTGGCACTGGTGCAGTGGCACAGCTGCGGTGTTTCATGCCGTCACCACAGTGCAACTTTGGGAATGATTTTGGCGTAAAATTTCGCTTGTGTTTCTACCTGCTCAAGCACAAAATATGTCTGTGGCAGATGCAAGCCCAAACTAATTATCGAAAGGAAGTTTTTTCAACTTCCATATTGGCACACAATTTCACTAGTAAACATATTAACACAAGTACATGACACTGCTAAATTGAAATATGCTAAGTAACAGTTACGCTATTGTTTTTGCTATCTGAGGGTTTTGAGTCAGAGCTCTTCAACTGTTAACGTGGCAGCATTAAATAAATAAATTGCCTCTAGTGATGTCACTCAGTGGTTACGTTGCATTGTGGGAAATGTAGGTGACTAACTTACCTAAATGTTTTATTAAACATATTTCCTCATTAAGTTGATTTAAAGCTGTGATTAACTTAAGCCTGTTTTACTACAGCAGCATACTTTCTGATTGGAAACCAGATACTGTTTTACTGAACACGTCATGTGTCACACCAACATTGATCCTGAGTGGATCCGGTGGAGCTCATTTGGGAATCAAGCCTCTGAGATCTGCCTGTTTACAAACATGGAATCCAAATAACACATTCAGCAGATATTAAGGGAGTAGTGCTTCTGTGAGTGGAGATCAGCTTGTGGAGGCAGAGCTGTGGTGAGTTTCGCAAGGTCAGATTTTATTCTTCAGGAAACTTGTAATCACACAGTGGGGACTTTTGCATTTTGTTGCATAGCCGTCAGATTTGAAGTAGTTCGATCTCTTGTTGATGCATGTAATTTGTCTTTTTTGTAAACTTACCACATTTGATAACTGCTCTAATCGTTATGTTTTTTTTATTTTTTATTTGACAGGTGTTTTTTTGTGAATTCAAGTGATTATGTTCGACACAAATGTAACAAGGATAAATCATTTCTTCCTCCTTGGATTTCCCGGACTGTCAACGCAGTATTATGGACCTGTGTCAGCCCTGCTTTTTATACTCTTCCTGGCTATAGCTGTAGGAAATATATTTATTTTAGCGATAGTTAAAAGTGAAAAGTCTCTTCACAAGCCTACATATCTGATCTTTTGTCACTTGGCATTAAGTGACTTGCTGTTTGGGACTGTTACTCTGCCAAAAGTCATATCAAAATACTGGTTCAATGACAGCATTAGTTCATTTTACGAATGCTTTACACAGATGTATTTTGTTCATTTCTTAGGAGCCACTCATTCGTTCATCCTGATGGTGATGGCACTTGATCGCTTTATTGCAATTGTATCTCCTCTGCGTTACCCAGCCCTTTTCACAAACTGCACTGCCTCTGTGCTTTGTGGAATATCGTGGCTGATGCCGTCATCATGGATGGTGGGCTTAGTTTTCGATGCTCTGACGGTGCCATACTGCAATTCAAACATTATTGTGCAGTGCTATTGTGACCATATAACAATAATGAGGCTTGCATGCGGGCACATACGAGGAGTTGAGATGGTTGCATTCGGTTTGGCCATGTTCAGTTTGTTTGTGCCACTTGCTTTTATTATCTTCTCTTACTTTTTCATCATCTGTGTCGTTATGAGACTGTCCAACTCAGAGGGACGCATCAAGACTCTGTCCACGTGCTCGCCGCAGCTTCTCATCACATTTCTGTATTATATGCCCAGATGCTTTGTGTACCTGGCAAATAATGTAGGATTTACTTTCAGTCTTCCTGTTCGCGTTGTTGTTGTGATGCTGTACAGTCTTTTACCTGCAGCTGTCAACCCCATAATATACTGCCTCAAAACCAAGGACATCAAAGAACAGTTGAAGAGGAACTTTTTTAGGAGGAAGATTAAAATCTGCACAAAAACTGGATTAAATACAGCACAGCAATGTGCAGTTGATAAAATGGTAAAGCAGAGACATGTGCAATAATGAATCAGGTAATGAATAGTTTACTTCTGCTGTTTCTGACTAAAGTGTGATTTCAATATTTATCACTGCAGTTGATACAAAATGCTGCTGCCAGGCTTTTAACAAGTACAAAGCAGGATTCATACGGATGCTTGAAATCCTTTAAAGTGCTTGAATGTTGTGTTTTCAAGTCTGAAAAGTGCTTTGATTTTAGTTTAAGTGCTTGAAAGTGCTTGACATTATAACTCTGTGTTGTGGCAAATTTGGGATCAGACTGGATAGTTTGCTTAGTACAAGGAGAAATAAAATCAGTGTGTGTGTATCATCACACATGCAGCCTGGTAGCAATAGAGAAGGGTGGCTGAGGAGAAGGTGAATTTGATGCAATTTGGACTGATGACATGTTCAAAATTTATTAAACTGTGATGAATAAGCAAACAGCTCATAACGGTTTATGTCAAAAAAGGAAATGACAGGGTGCTCTCAGGTCTCTCTTTGTCTCGGTGCAAGTGTTCCTGAAGAACGCCAAGTGGCTTCCCTTTTTTTTCTGGATAAAACTTTGTGTTCTCCTTTAATTTCTAAAGTTTTTGCTATTATGAAACATCATTTTAGATGTTGACAGCATAATACAATGTACATAGTTGTGATAAAAAGTGAAAAAAAACAATCATGAATATATATATATTCCTATATATTCCTATATGTATTTTACCGCAGCGGTAAGGCACTGGACAATTTTGAAAATGACCCTTAAAATGTGCGTGAAAAGTGACAAGAGAAGTGACCAGTCTAAGAATTGATAGAAGATTTTCCTGCTTGTCTTGAATAGTCTTCATTATTTGTTAACCCCCTTTGGGTGTCTCTGAATCTGTTAGCAGAAGGGAGGCAAATCAGAAAATCTCACTTTTACCAAAAATGCCCTTTACCAGCCACATTAATGTTGTGCCTTGCTCATTGTTTACTTTTTAGTCTTTTAGTTTTTTGTTTTTTTTACCTATTTCAATCATTTCTCTCCAGGTCACTATGTTGCTTTTAGTGTATAGCAATTTGTTTGAAAAACTGCTGAAATAAAATGTGTTACTATTTCTTATTATCGTGAACATGTCTTGTCGATGAGCAACAAACACTCAAATAATTGAAATGGCCAAGCTATCATTGTTTATTGGGGTTATGTGCAAGACAATTCCTTGGCCTGATACGGGATCTACCTGGCAGAGACTCCAGAACAACAACACAGTGTTTCCCCTATATGCATTCTGCAGTGCTGTCACCGCGGCTGGATTTTCAGTACCGCCGCCACAAAAAAAAGACATGATTTTTGTAGGTATTTATTCTGGGGCGAATGGTGAATTTAAGTTGCACACAGTGAAAACACCACACGCTAAGTTATCTTGAAGTCGATTATTATTGTCATTACTGCTATTTGTATAATTTCTTTTATAAGTTGAGTGACTGAAATCCTTGTCATCCTATTCAAAGGCTGCAACAGGCGACTCATCGAAGCCGAACGTGATGCAGACAACAACATTTGTATAGTTAACTTAGGCTATGATAAAAACAAGTAGCATATAAATATCCTTTAGATCCTTTATTAACCATCAAAAAGGCATTGGCCTTTTTTAAATTTCATTTTTGATTCACAAATTAAACAATTGATGTATTTACTGGTGAGCTTTAGAGGTGCTGACAGGTAACTTTTGTATCATTTCGACATTCTTCTTGCTGCTGCTCGGAACAGAGCTTCATTCACTAGTCTCTCCTGACTGAAATATGAGAGGTGTCACTATTCTAGAAAGTCAAAATGTCGAATTACTGCTTTAAATTGCAAGCTCATTGTTAATCAAATTAGTTGGGGGCCTGGCATGTAAGCTTAGGCCTTTCATACAAACAGGTGTCATCAAGCAATTCCCGAATGCGATCTCAAAATACAGTAGAACCGCTTTTTTCTTAATTAGCAGGATTTGAAACCACTTCCTCCCGGTAGACCAAGAGCAAAGAGACCTCCAGTAGCTCTGCCTCTTGGCTGCAGATATCGTTAAATCAAGTGACTGATCTTGGTCAAAGTCAACAAATCCTAATCAACAGGCCACATACTGATAATATATCGAGGGCCAGTGTTATCAGGATCAAAGTCACAAGCAGCACATTTGCAAAGTAACATTCTGTGCCTAAAAAAAGGCCAACGAAATGAGACTGGTGTGTCGCTATCGGCCTCCAAGGAGTTTCTTAGAGAAATGTATGCCATTATTCTACCTCTGTAATCCAATGTTTCCAAATGTCTTATCCAACAGCAACCTCACATCATCATATTCGCCCTTCAGATAACTAGAACTAGAAGTAACATGTGCAGAGGCCTTTACCAGGTCAGGTTTATACAGTAGCCTGTATCCACAAACTGATTTCTGCTTCTGTAAGATGCATTTAACTCAACACTTATAAACCATCATTAATAAATGATACATTTATAGTGAAAAACTTAAGTTTGGTTAGTTATTTTCCTTTTAACGGTCAGTGAAATGAGCAGTTGTTTATTAAGTTGCAACTAATGTTGATAATACGTTGTAAATAAATACTTTGTATTTCATTGCAACAGATGTTTGTCAACCTTTCCAGCTGCTTATTAAATGTCTTGTTAACAGAGAAATTGCTACAAACAGAAGTTCATTTTAACTTTAAATTTAGTGTTACCATAACTTTTCCCAAATATCAGTCAACAGCACAGACTAGAGACATTGAGTTCAGGTGGGTGTAGGGTCCTCTGAGTGTTAATCTCCTCTTACATCATCAGACCAGACCCTGCAGGTGATTGTTACAACATATAAGGACACGTTGATGGAGCCAGACTGTAGTGTGAGTGAGTTAGAGTAAGAGTGTTATGCAGGGCACAGTGATCATAGCATGTGGGATATCCTAGACTTTCTTTGAAATCACTGCATCAGCAATGACACTGGAGGGCTGTTAACGCCATCTCCTTTCTCCTATTTAATTCCCAGGCTACATTCTTTCATTTGATTTTCATTGTCAGACTTTTTTCTCATTATGAAATACACTAATATTACAACGATCAAAGACTTCATCATCACTGGATTCCCTGGACTTCCGCCTGAGTACTTTGGACCAGTATCTGCTCTTCTTCTCCTCCTACTCCTCACTATTGTGATTGGAAATGCCTTCATTTCAGCTGTAATTGTGTTTGAGAGGACTCTTCACAAACCGACATATGTGATCTTTTTCCACCTTGCAATGACAGACATTATTTTCAGTACTGTGACTCTCCCAAAAGTCATTGCCAGATATTGGTGGAATGACATGATAACTTCATTCGGCGCCTGCTTTGCACAAATGTATTTTGTTCATGCTTTGGGAGCAATTCATTCTTTAATTTTGCTGATTATGGCTTTGGATCGCTTTGTTGCAATATGGTTGCCTTTTCGATATCCCGTTGCATTTACAAACAAAATAGTTTCTATTGCTTGTAGCACGTGCTGGATTGTAACCTTCATACGTATGACGGGAGTTGTGCTTCACGCCTTGACTTTGCCCTACTGCGACAAAAATATCATTCTACAGTGCTACTGTGATCATATATCAATAACTAAGCTGGGATGTGGTGAAAATGTTGCATTTGTTAATATTGTTGCACTTGGAATGGCCTTGTTAGGTCTTTTGGGTCCTTTGACATTCATCATCTTTTCTTACTTTTCCATAATCATAGCTGTTCTGAAAATGGCTTCTACAGAGAGGCGGTACAAAGTCTTGTCCACCTGTGCTCCTCAGATCTTTATCACCTGCCTTTATTATGTGCCAAGATGTTTCGTCTATCTCGCCAACAATTTGGGATTCAAATTTAGCATAGACGCTCGTGTTGTTATCACCATGATGTACAGCCTCATACCTGCTGCAGTCAATCCGGTGATCTACTGTTTCAAGACTAAAGACATTAAAGAGGCTTTGATACAGAGGTTTAAAAGCAGAAAAGTAAGCACTGCAATTACATTATCATAAAGAAAATAGGAACTGATTTCTACTTCAAATGGAAAAATGTGTAGCATGTGTTAGTTGTCATAAAAGTGCCATAACATTTAGGACGGTTGACATAAGTGATGTCATTACCATTAGTTTTATTTCTACAATGAGTTTTATTCATGTTGATCTTTTTTTTCATTTCATTTTCATTTACAGTAACAGTAACAGTAACAGTAACTCTCACTGAGATCAAAATCTTGTTTACAAGAGAGACTGAGCCAAGGTAGCAGTTGCACAAAATCACAACATATTTTATTGCAACATCATATATATATATATATATATATATATATATATATATATATATATATATATACACTCATCAGTGGATATAAATGTACTGTAGTTATTTTCATTTCAAATGTTCTTTTAATCCCATGTCTTTTTCTCTAACCATTTATGTATTTGATGAAGATCTTTAGCAGAGTGAAACTGAGACAGAATGACATCAAGGGCTAAAACTAGAATTCTCCTGTTCATAAATTGATTCAGATGAATATAAAATCAACTTTCTTGTGATATAAATCCATCTCGACTCTGTTTGTAGTTCTTGAAATCTAAAACTGTGATTGTCTGCACACTTAAACGCAAAATAAAATCACTTGCACTAAGAATAACATGTCGACGCATAATAATTGATGAAAAATCTCAGTTTTTACAAGAATGCATCTGGTCATTTTTCTTTACACTATTATTGATCATATCGGAGAAATCGTTCTGCAGGATAATATCACGGACACTGCAGAGTATCCGAGTGCTCCTGATGCTTCACCACAACATGAGCAAACACTGCTCTCCACTGATGCATGTGTGCTTCTGTCAATAAACATAATCTCTCTGTGTATGTATATGAGTGCCTCTGTATGTAGGCTTGAGTTTGTCCACTAGATAGAGCCAAACCATCAGAACATCTTCAAACAAAGCGAGTCCAACTCCAATCACATCTTCAATTTCAAAGTGGGAGATGTAGAAATCTGGAGGTGTGCTGTGGTGGAGGAGGTGTTTTCACCACTACTGTAGCCAATTATTAATTAAATGAAAAAACTCATGATAATGATATTTTGGGGGGTATTTTGGTAAACCTCATCAGGCCACAGGCTATTTTATGTCCCAACATAAAGTAGAGAATCGAACCTAAAGAAACATAAAGTTGCAACAACAGAAAAAAATACATTTGCAACATTTGTTTGTGGTTTGCAGAAACGCACATTGACAACATTTATTCTGGCGATTAGATTGCAGGTAACAGACTGCATAAATATTTAGTATTTTTCCACCTGACTCTTTAGCTTCACAGAGGAACAAAAAAAATCAAATAATTTCCTCTATGTCACTGTGCACATCATCGCTATGACTGGGTTCAGCTGGTAGACGTGCAATATCCTCAAATACTGGAGCATAGCAGCTAAAAGGTAGGTGCATATTTAAAGTACTCTCCCACTGCTCAAACAGACTGGAGGGAGGACCCTCATCTTCCTGCTGACCAGCAGCAGACTGAGAGGTGTGTTTGAAGAATGAGCTGACAGGCAAGATGCCTTGCTGTCTGAAGGATGACTGCTCATGTATGTATTTCCTGGCACTGATGATGGAAAACTGTCTGCACTCAGACACTGTGCCGGTTATTGTGCTGTCTGTTTCACTGTCAGATGAAACATCGTTGATCGGTGCGGTGCGCCGGTGTGGGGATGCTCGATGTGACACTGTTTGTTCCAGAGGAGTGTTCAGTTTACTAATTTCTTCAAAAGTGAGGCATTGTACAGGTTCCAGGTACTCTGGCTGTAGGAACACCTTCATGCGCTGAGGCCCTGTATGCTGAGACCGCTCGGCATCAATCCCAGTCAACAACTGCTTGTCTAGAGAGGCCACATTCTGAGGCTTCGATGCCCTCTCTTCACTGGAGCGCTCTTTCTTAAATCCTGCTAACAGCATCCTCAAATCTCCCCACCGTCTAGGTTCAGCTTTCACACGCTTTGTGCTGTAAGCGTGCTTGTGCCAGCTGAGCTGCAGTGATGCAGTGTCCGAGTGAAATGCACTAGAGATGCTGCCGATTTCATAATACTCCGGCTCACCGGTTGGCTGAACGCTTGTCAGACTGGCATCAGAGTAAAACTCCACACTTTCTCTCTGCTCATCAGCACTCATCGGGTCATGTTGTTTCTGTTGTTCCGCAGCACCTACGAGCGTTCTGTTGTCATCAAAGCAAAACCCCACATTGTCGGTGCCTTGTTCTGTTTTCTCTGGCGGGCTCTCGCTCTTACACGTTGCTTTCCGCCGCCTCACTCTGTAAAGAGCGACAAACATCGCTATGATCACCAGGATGGAGATCAGAGGAAGAATCACAGCTGTGAGCCATAGAGGCACGCTGCTCTGCGCCTCTGAGCACTGCTCACGGCTCTCTGTTGCAGAGACGCAGATATCACAGGAGTGGTCGGAGACATTATGTAAACAGATGCAGGAGGTGCTGTTCTGCTCAGCGGGTCCACAACTCCACCGCTTTGGACTTGTCCTGGGTGTGTCCTCCTCAGAGCAGGGCGAGGGAAGGCAGACGCCCGGAGAGCTGCAGCTCGACTGGATGAGAGTTGAGCTGGGCCAGACGTCCATCATCAGACTGTGTCCACTGACAGGCAGAGTGTAACCGGTCACGTTGAAATACTGCACACATCCAGCGAATCCTGTCATAAAAAGATGAATTATGTATTATTCATTTGTCACAAGAATTCTTACTCCCAAAAATATTTGAAGTCATCAGCAGAGATTTCTGTATATTTACCTGACTGCTGGGGCTGTAAATCACTCTTCAGAGCTGCACCAATGATAATCTTCTCCACACTAACAGGGGTGAGATCCAGACTCTGGTCAGTGATGTTCAAGGCTGGTTTACCATCCAAAAGCAGGAAAGTTTTCTGTCCATCGCTGAACAAAGAGAGGACATGCCAGACCCCGTCAGCCACAGGGAGGCCCACAGTGAACTCTGACACATGTCCTGATAACGTGTCCTTGGAAATGTACACAGGTTTTCTGTCTTTTATCTAAATGATACAGAAAATAAAAAAGAATTCACATTCCAGACATAAATACAAGGCAAATCAATATTTGGATAAAAGCGTTTCATTCAAACCTTCAGCATGACGGATCCCGTCTGTCCAACAATAAACATCAGCACTCCATTATTTTGGGTCTTGAACCTAATGCTAATAACTGTTTGGTCTCTGGTGTTTTCCTCTTTTGCATTTTCTTTAAGCAGGTAGTCTCTCTTGAATCGCTCCCTGACGACATACTCAATGTAGTCATTCCCATTAAACCGCAGCACAAGGTCCTCTGACATTTCTACTTAAAGAGAAAGAACATAGAAGACAGAAAATTACACTTAAAATGCAAACTAATCAAAACTCAACCCTTCACAAATACACAAAACAAAAAAAAGTATTGTTCACCTTTGTCACAGTTGCTTCCAGTAAAAGGGCTTTTGCACTCACAAAGATAGTCAGACCAAAGGTCATGGCAGGTGCCGCTGTTCTTACATGGGCTGCTGTGACATGGTGATGGTGTTGCTCGAGGACATCTTTATAGAACAAAAATGAGTTACAAAGGCAAATTGTTGATATTTAGATGTATACAAAAGTAAGAGAGAGACATTTTTTTACATGTCATGATACGGGTACAAATCGCACACTTCACTTCACTCACATGGATACATTCATTTAGACTTTTATGTAATTGAATGATATATTGATTGGTTCCCCTGCTTTTTAAATCTTGCTGCCACGATGTTATTCGTCCTGCTGTTGGACTGGACTAACTGGGGAAAGACTTGAGATCGGTTGTAACAAAACCTGCCCACTTACCTACAACTGGGTGTTTTACTCTGCCTTTTCATGGCACTGAGACTGGGGTTTCTAGGTTTATTTGGATTTCTACTGTCTAAAGCTTTGCCAGGCTGCTAGCTGTAGCCATGTTGCTATCACTGTCTTAGTGACAGCGACACCAACAGTAATATCACAGAAAATCACTACGAGTGGGTTGACTGTTTCCACTTTAAATGCATGATTTTTACGTTATCATTGTAAAGGGCTGCCATCATTTTTTGTGTTATGTAAAAGGATGATGTTTCTAATGTCGTGCCATGTGCATGTTGCAAAATGATTTAAAATACATACGTATCAAGGATGTTATATGTTGCTAGGGCCATTGAATGTCTCAGCAGGATGCCATTCACATGAATGTTGCGAATGCATCCAACAAAGTCATGGGTTTTAATCTGAGCAGGATGCAGGGAAACAGCTTCAAAAGTCCTCAGCCCTCCAAAGGTCATATTACTACCAACATCCAATGTCCTGGTTGTAGATAAAGACAGAGACAGACAATCAATGGAGGTTAAACAAAAGAACAGACATTACATTACAACAGAAATGATGAATTATGGGAAAGAAGTAATCATTAGTTCACAGCTACCTCTCTAAGCTTCTGCCACCACTCTGTGAAAAACAAAGTCCATTGTTCCCAACATCTGTGCAGTTGTCCACGTGTACAGAACCCATCTGTAGAATTCAAATAATACTTTTACCTCTATAATTTCCAACATAGAAATCCCTTCTAATTCAACTTTGTTTATGTGCTGACATATTTAAAACTCACATTTCCAATCCTTCTTGCTGTGACACTGTGAAAATCTCCATCTGCCACTTGCTTGTTTGTCTGCAGTGTCACGGGTCCAGAGCCCAGGTCGTAGGAGAGGCGCAGAGCCCCGTCCAGTAACTCCAATGCCAAGAACTCCCCGCTGGACGATCCTCCACGGTTGTGCAGGAGCAGGGAGTTCCTCTGCACTGTTGCAAACTCTAGAGAGATTATATTAGTCCTGCGATCCAATGGGGGAAACTCCATGAAGGACAGCTCCTCAAAGCCATAGCTGTTCTCCTCGCAGTGGACTCCACTGACTCCTGAAAAAACACATTTTAATAATAAATAAACAGTTTTCTGTGTTAAAAGTCCGATGGTATATTTCATGAAGTTTAAAGTAGTAGCACAAATGTAGCTTATTTGCAACTTAAGGTAGATGAGAACTCTTACCAAAGGGACAATAACAAGAGAAGCCTGCCTGTGAATTGATGCAGCTGCCCTGAACACAGGGGGTTGATCTACAGTGGTCTGTGAACTGTTCACACATCTCTCCTGGAAAAAAAAAGCAAGTAAAGGCCAGACTTTACGGAGACTCTGGAATCTAGTTAAGCAGAATAAGGTAGAGAAAGAAAAATCCAAAGTCTACCTTCAAATCCAGGCACACACTGACAGTGATATCTGCCTTGTGTGGGAATACAGGTTCCTCCATTCTGACACTTCAGCTTCAGGCATTCATCTACATCAGTAGAGCAGACAGATCCAGAGAAGCCACTCAGACAGTGACAGTAGAAACCTCCTAAAGCGTTCACACATGTGCCGTTGTTCTCACAGGGATGCACCTCACATTCATCAATGTCATCTTCACACAGTGACCCGGTGAAGCCGGCTGGGCACGTACAGTTAAAGACCTCTTTCTGCGGTGACACAAAAATGACCGCCGTGCTCTCCAGAACAGCGACATCCTGGCTGATGTAAATGTTTTTGTTGCACGTTGCCCCATTTTGACAGGGGCTGGTGAGACACGGGTCGCTGGTGATGTGAGAAATGGTCACGTTGCTCTGAGACTCCAGTAATTTCTTGTGGCCTGCAGAGATACCGCTGGCTACCTCTCTGCTGAGGTATTGACCGTTGTAAGTTTTAACTGCAGCCAAAAGAAGGATTTCACTGCCTATATGCTTTATTCCAAACACATGAGTCTTGGACGCCTGAAGGTTAAAGAGACTGTCCAGAGCCTTCACGAATCTCAAGTATTTACTGGACAAAAACTCTTCCATTGAGGACGAGGACACATAGAAGAATATGCAGCTGTCGATGGAAGCATTTGTGAAACCTTTGTAGTTTACATAGATGCTGTTGTTGACAGGGAAGTGAAGATGGTCTGTGGCTTCGATAGTGACGTTAAACGTCGCCTCGCCCTGAAAAGGAGAGGACCACAGTTCACATGATCCATTAGCTATTGTAAACATATTAAGCGCTCCATTTTTGATGGCGCAGGTGAATGTATCCGACTCATCCGGATCCTCCGGATGGACGTTACCGATCATGCCTCCTTGGAAAGAACTGCCAAAATATTTCACCTCAATAAAGATATTTCTCGGCAATGATGGGTTGTCGTTTTCATCCACAATCTTAATGTGGATCATCATTGTTGAAGACAGCAGAGGGATCCCTGCATCCTGAACAGCAACCAGGAGTCCATATGTAGAGATTTGCTCTCGATCAATAGTTTGTGTGGTGAATAACACTCCATCAGGAGTCAGAGAAAAATCTGCTGAGGGATTTACCAACCAGTAGGTGAAAGGTCCCTGGTTTGGCGGCAAGTCAGAATCAGATGCAGTTAGTCTGGCAACTATTGTGCCTTGAGGCTGATTTTCCTGCACTTGAGCCTCAGTGAACGTGAGTGTGGGAGCGTTGTCGTTAATGTCATCTATAATCACGATGACATTAGTAGTCCCAGTGGCTGGTGGAGAGCCATTATCAGTGGCTGTAACAGTCAGATTGTAAACTGCCAATAGTTCTCTGTCGAGTAGAGCGTTTACTGAGATGACACCACTGGATGGATCAACGGCAAAAGAGACGTTCGCATTTCCGTTTTCAATACTGAAGAAGAAACGATTCCAGTCCAAGATGGAGTCCTGATCCAGAGCGCTCACAGTAATCACAGACGTCCCAACCGGGCTGTTCTCTGTAACATTGGCCAGATAAAACGTAGACTTGAATGTTGGTGCATCGTTTGTGTCTATCACACTGACGTGGACCAAAGCCTCGTCCACATCCGTTCCAGTAACAACGCCTACGTTCCTTGCCAGAACTTTTAAAGCCACCTCACTGTTGCCTTGTTTCCTCAAACTGCCTGTTGTGTATATTTCCCCAGATAGTTTGGTGATTTCAAAGCCCATATGTTTGTTCTGACCGAACATCAGGTAGAACACCTGACCTTCAGAGCCTTCGTCGTCATCTGTCGCTGTTACTTTTCCAATCCTCGTTCCAACAGGCACATTTTTAAACACCGAAAAGTGAAATAGTTTTTCCCTGAATGTTGGTCTGAACTCATTGACATCCGAGATTTGGATGACAACATGCACCAAACTGAATAAACCGATGTTTGAAGCTTTGACTGTTATATCAAAAGTCTGCTCTTGCTCAGTATCAAAGATGTCCAAGGTGGTGATTGTGCCGTTTCTTGAATCAATAGCAAATTTATTCACATGGCCAGCGACAAGAGAGTAGGAAATGTGTGCATTTGTGCCTGAATCAGCATCGGCAGCCTTCAAATCAAGGACGCTTGTTCCTATCTCTGAGTTTTCAGGAACTGAGGTGATATACTCAGAGGAAGAAAAAACTGGAGGGTTGTCATTTACATCCATAACTGCTACTGTAACATTTAACATGCCAGTTTTAGAGACCCAGCCACCATCCGTGGCTTTGATCTGGAACTGATAAATACCTTCTGTTTCAAAGTCAAGCTCTCTGATCAGAGTTAGCAGCCCTGAAGCTTCTCCCACAGAGAATGGTAAAAGTTTATCTTCTGGGATAATGCTGTACATGATGGCACCATTGGGACCATAATCCCTATCTTCCGCTTGAATTTTCCTGATGACTGATCCTACAGACAAGTCCTCAGGGACAGAGAAAGTGATGTCTGGCTCTCTGAAGCTTGGAGAGAACTGATTCCTTCCAGTAATTTCAAAAGTGATTTCAGTCTGAGACGACAAAGAAGGGAAGCCCTGATCTTTTGCTGTAACTGATAGAGTGAGAAACAAAAGTACGCTCTCCACCAAACTTTGATTTAACATCACTTTCCCACTGTCCACTTGGATCCAGAAGAAATCAGACGCATTACCTCCATTTGAAACATATTCAATACCAACGCTGCTGTTACTGACATCCTGATCTATGGCTGCAAACTGGACTACCTCAGTACCAACAGCCATGTGATACGGGATAGCAATCAGAGGCTGAAAAGGTAAAAACATCGGTGGGTAGTGGTTGTATGGCTCTAGTCTCACTGTGACAGTGGTGTCACTGGACAGAGGAACATTGCCACAATCAAACGCAATGACTGTGAACTGGTAGATTTCAAAAGCAGAATTAAATAGCATCAGTGGCTGTTTAGTATAGATTTCACCAGAGGAGGTGTTCACCCAGAACTCCTCAATGGGAGGATCAATAACATACAAAATCTCACTGTTCTGCCTCAAGTCTGCATCTGTAGCATGGACCTGCAAAACAAACCCCTTTTTATCTTTCATTTCAGACAGGACGACAGTGTAAAAGTGATCAGAAAATACTGGTCTATTATCATTGACATCTGTAATGTCTATAATGACATCAGTGCTGATGCTCCAGGCTGAATCATTTGCGTTTACTTTCAAGATGTAACGATCGTGCATCTCCCTGTCCAGAGGTCTCTGAACAGTGATGTAACCAGTGGTAAGGTCAATAGTGAATGGCATATCATCACTTTGGTCAATTATGGAGTAGTTAATCACTGCGTTTGCACCTGTATCATCATCACTTGAGGTGACTTGTATAACTGTGTGACCGACTGGAGAATCCTCAGGTGCCTCTGTGAGAAAAACCCGTGAAAAACGAGGCGCGTTGTCATTTCTGTCTAAGACAACAACAATAACAGTCGCTCTGTCTTTATGAAGAGGGTCGTTCGGCTCTGTGGCTTCGACTGTTAAATTGAATTCAGGGATGTTTTCTCTGTCTAAACTTGCAGTGGTGCTCAATAAGCCACTTTCAGGGTCAACGGTGAATAAATGATAATCGTTTCCTTCTGTTATGTTGTACTGCACTGCGCCATAACTGCCTGAATCGGCGTCAATCGCAAGAACATCACAAACCCAGGATGGCGGGGAGTTCTCAAAAATCTCACACCTGTACTCCGCTTGGGTGAACTGAGGGAAGTTATCGTTTACATCGCTGATGTTTATGTGAATTTCTGCAAATGAAGAGAAAGGAGGCGAGCCGGAGTCTCTGGCTTCCATCAACAAAGTAAACTCCTTTTTGGTTTCATAATCTAGAGGGTTCTCCACTGTCAACGCTCCACTTAATTGCTCCACATGAAACACATCTTCAAAGTTTCCAGAAGCCAGATAAAAAGAGACGGGTTGAGCTCTGACGCTCACTGCAGAGACGACTGCCACTAATGTCTCCGGGGGCTCATCCTCGGAGAGGGAACTCCTAAGAACATCCACATTCATCTGTGGAAACTCAGACACGTTCTGAAACCTGATGCTGATGGTGGTGAAGTGAAATTTTGGACTTTCTCCGGCATCTTCCACATGTACACTGACGATAATATCTTCTGTTCTCCGGAGAGCACTTGAAGTAAATACAGTGCCGCTGGATGGATGGATGGAAAACAGATCTGAATTTTGTCCATATAATGAATACTGTAGTTCTGCATTCATATCAGTATCTCCGTCTGTTGCTCTTACTGCACAAACAACTGAACCTGGTAGAGGAAAAAAGCACAAAACAGACAAAATTAAACCCCTAATCCTTTCTAGTCTGCATTATCCCAGATGAAATGTATAAGCACAAGTTAAAACTCACCTGCAGCCAACTCAGTGGGCACATAGGCCACATATGGGCTGTTCATAAACTGGGGCCAGTGGTCGTTGATATCACCGATCAGCACTGTAACAAGCACTGAGCTTGACAGAGGCCGAGTAGGATGTTTATCTGTGCCGATCACCGTCAACCTGTAGATGGCTACGGTCTCCCTGTCCAGGACATCGGTGGTAAAGAGCTCTCCGGATGTTTCATCAATGGCAATAGGCACATCGAGATTCTCCATGGAATACCTAAAAGACAGTTTAAAGATGAAATAGCCTTTCAGTTTATCATGATGATGATGCATATGTATTGTAAACCATTGGGCCTTGATGGAGATGATACTGTTGTTTTTTTTTGGTGTGACAGTTTTGTGTGTCATATGTCTGTTGTGCATGTAGTTTAATCAAAAAGCAAACAATTAACTTCTATTGAACTCTGATTTTGTGTGACTCTTTGATGTGACATTTTACCTTACTTCCCCACTGAGACCCTCGTCAGCATCAGATGCCGTGATCATGGCGAACACAGTGCCTATAGGACTGTCCTCAGATACTATGGTGTTGTAGGCCTCCTCTGTAAACTCTGGACGGTTATCATTAACATCATCCACCGTGACACGCATGGTTAGAGTTCCTGTTAGAGATGGCAATCCTTCAAACGACAAAGAAACAATGAATTATCGAACAGTTTGAAGTGACATTAAAGCACAACGTATAGTAAGGTTTGTCAAATTTTTAATTTTGGCGTGAGTCACCGGAATCAACAGCAATGATGGTTAGTGAGTACACCGATTCCCTCTCTCTGTCCAGGCTGTGTGAAATATGAAACGTGCCACTGGGAGTGATGGTGAACAAACCATCACTGTTTCCTGTCTGTATAAAATATGTAAGCTGGCTGTTGACACCTAAATCTTCATCCAAAGCTGACACCTGGTAAAAGAAAAGACATGGGAATCAACATTTGGTAGCACCTTACATTGCGGCTATGTGGCATGTTAATGGTTTGATAATGGTATTAACAATCTGGGTTATATAAAGCTGACATTGTTGTAAGAGTCGCATAAAAAACAAAGGGTAATAGTGGAGGAACCCATTTAAAAACAGCGTTTATCATTAGTTTATTAAGAGCATTTATTAATAGTATAGTAACATTTTGGTCACAATATGCTAATAATATTACCTCATTATTACCATATAACCGCTTTTTTAATCCAAATGTTGGACTGATCATTGGACACTGAACATTTCATCGTTTCATAGTTTTTGTATTGTTACCAAAATATTACTAGACTATTAAATGTTTTCCACTATGTTATCTAGATATTTCCTCATTATCACACTTGTTTTTGGCCCTTCGTTATCATATTGCATAAATTTCATTTCAGCATTACTCAGAAATACCCATTGTCAGTATCAAACTAATACCTGCTCATAACTTTAGTAATTACATGGTATTACATAATTACTACCTTGGCTATCACCCAATGATTACCACATTATGACCCAGCTGTAATATGAAGTGCTATTCAACATTCAGTGAACTCGTCGAAGCAGTACCTGATGTGCTAACTGAGCTGGATCGTCCTCATTCTCGGTTACATGTATGGTGAGTGTCTCTGGAGTAAAGATGGGAACAAAGTCATTCACATCCAACACTGTGACACTGAGAGCGGCGGTAGCAGATCTGGGTGTATCCCCCTGATCTACAGCTGTTATGATTAAGGTGTAGTTTGACTCCTTCTCCCTGTCCAGTTTATCCATGACTGTGACGACACCTCGAACAGTGTCCACCACAAACGGACTCGCCTGGGTCAACATGTACCGCACTTGTCCATTCGTCCCGATGTCTGGATCGAGGGCCTGAACCTGAAACAGGCTCGTTCCTCGGGGGATGTCCTCTCTGACAGTCAGGCTGTAGGCCCTCTGTGAGAACTCGGGGTCATTGTCATTCGCATCCTCAATGTGCACCGTGAGATTCATAGTGGTTGCCATCCTTGGTGAGCCTTTATCAATGGCAGTTACAGTTACAGTCAGGATATCTTCCTGTTCTCTATCTAATTCCTCCTCCAGGTAGATTTCCCCACTTGTGTTATTGGTGCTAAACGCGCCACCAGACGTGTTGTTGAAATAATACAACATCTCTCCATTGGATCCAATGTCCTTGTCCTCAGCGTGTACGGTCATTACAACAGAATGAAGAGCAGCGTCCTCTGGTATACTGACTATTTCGGCTGACACAAACAATGGCGCGTTGTCGTTGACATCATCGACCATCACGATAACATGCGTTGTGCTGGTGAACTGTAAAGACACAGGCTGGACGCAGTCATTGGCTGTCACAGTCAGGTTGTAGAGGGGCTGTCTCTCTCTGTCTAACTCTGTTTTCAGGCACAAAATACCAGCTGGGTTTATGAAGAAAACTTTGTCTTCATCTCCTCCGATCACCTTCAGTTTCAAGTGTCCATTGTCACCTGGCAGAGAGGGAAACAATACATGTAGGTTATAACTAGTGATGGCTCATAATGGCTTTATGTCCTACATATAAATCAAGGAGGAACACCTTACACTTAAGACTTATTTGCTGCTAAGTACATGTGCTAGTAATATACTTGAATTGAGTATTTATTAGAAATCAACAAAAGAGGCCACAAATAGGAATTCACTGTCAAATACTTAACCACACAAGAGATTTTCAGGCAGAACACAATCACATTAACACGTGACAATAAAGATAAACAAGATTCACGTCTCGATTTGCCAACTGTGGCATGTGTACCCAAGAAATGTGTGAATGTTAATTAAGCCTTCTTGCACTCATAACTTGGAACATCACATTTTCACAGTCGTTCATGCTTTTCCTACGCACTGGACATGCAGACTGAGCTGGATGTGTATGATTGTGTGAAACTTTTGAAAAAAAGAAACTGCCATCACAGATGGATGCAAGCTTCTCATTAGCTTTGTCTGAACTGTGCAATGCAACGAGGGCTTGACCCCTATTAATTGCACAGACGTGTAAATCCCCAGCTGGAGGGAGATGTGAAAAAGAGGAGAGAGATCAAAAAGCCTGTGGATGTAGTAAATGTGCAGACTTTAAAGACTTACTTAAATGTAAGATTCTTTCCTGATTATTCATCATTATTTATATGGTTTTGACTGTATTTTTTATTCTTTTTTATTCTTTCTTTATACTTTTACTTGAGAAACAGTAATTTTAGATTGATGTTTTTATTCTTAATGCATCTATACATATTCTCAAGCTTATTGCCATTTCAAAGCTACACCACAGATGTTTTAGAATGCATTTTGTCATGCTGTTGTCTGTGATTGCGAATCTAAATCTTGATCTAAATGTAACTTCCTGTTTAAAACAAAGCGGAATTATGGGAGTAAACAAGTGTGCAGATTTAACTCCGCCCAGCACTTACCATCATCTTCATCTGACACATTCAAGAACAGGAAGCAAGTGCCAGCTCGTGCATCTTCCAGCAATGACGCAGAACAGGTGTCCCGGCTGAAAACAGGGGGGTTGTCATTCACATCCAACACATTGAAGTACACCCTGACACTGGACACCTGTGAATCCCCCTGCTGCACCACCACAGTGAGTACGTAGAGGCTTTGTGCCTCAAAATCCAGGCTGCGGGATAAAAGGAAGTCCCCTGAGAGGGGGCTGAGGAGGAACAGGTTCTCGCCGTCATCCTCCTGCACTGAGTATGTGATAGGCGTGAGAGTCTCAAACACTGCCTCCACCTTTCCCACAACTGTTCCTGTCAACACAGAGACAATGTATATTCACCGTCTGACATTGTGGAAGGAAAAGAAAACATTTTTGGGCAACATTATTGCCCTTAGCTATTCTAAATAAGGATAGTTTGGATGGAAAACCACAAATTAGATGATATTTAAAACTGTATTAATCAAATTAACTGTGTTTAGCAAATATTATGCATCTGTGCCTAATTAACTCGAGGGGGAAAGGCTTTGCTGCACAGATGACTAACCTGGTACTGTGTCTTCTTTCACTTCAAATGAATAAACAGTTTTGGAGAAAGCCATCTGTGTTCGCCATCTGTTATGAGACTGTAAGCCGACCATGCCATGCTTGGGCACAGCATCAATAGATGTATAATACCAGGAGGGGAGCGTATGCTGCCCTAAGACGATATCTGCAAACTGCCTCTCGCTGCTCACATTCACTGAGTTTTCAGACGAAGGTTCATGAGAGGACATGGGCTGAAACGCCTGAGGAACCAAAGATAATGAAAGAAAATTTGGTTCAAGTGAAATGTGCATAAACAGGCTTTTTGAAGCATTTAAATGATTGTTTTTTACTGTCTTGCAGCCACACATACATTTAATAAATGATTAAAACATTTTACTGTGATTGATCCGTTTTAAAATGAGTTGAAAAACTGTTCTCATTGCTGCAACATCTGAGCTAACAGGCCCACTTACCAGCAAATTAAACAATAAAATTCCATATTTTCTCCATGGTCCAGTAGATTCCATCATAAAGTTCACTTCTGAAAGGGCCTCTTACTTGGTCGTAGTTGCATAACCAAGTGGCAGAATGGGATCTTAAGCGAAAACAAAACGGAGCAGGCAGTAAAAAAGTGAAGTCCAGGAAACTGACCAGCATTACCGCCACACAAGAGCAACACATGGAAAACTATAAAAGCTGTATCCATAGTGATTACTCAATCTCCTCAGCTTGTAATCCTGACTGACACGCCCCTTTGACATCACTCTATGCAAATCCGGCAGCGAAAGAAAAAAGAAAAAAGAAAAAGAAAAGCTCTTTGGGGGGCCTGAAAAATGCAGCAGGTTGAAAGTTTGCTGTTGTTTTTGTTATTTCAAAAGAAAACATGCCTCGTAATGGTTGAAAACGATGAGTCTGCGCGTCCTCGCTTTCTTGAGAGGATCAACAAAAGTTCTGTGCAATACAAAAGAACAATGGTAATAATTTGCCACCTGCTTTGTATTCTCTGTGTGGATTTCTGCTCCTGGGGCTCCTCGGTGTAGACATGAAACAGACCCTTTGAACGGTCGCCTGCGGTAAGGTGGCCTCGAGAAAGCCTTTCTCTTTGCTGCATGTCAAACGGAGGGGATTCATTCAGAGACTGCAAAGGCGTGAAAGGAACAGGGGAAGAAATATACTGTCGCTCTGAATCACGGGTTTTCAAAAGAGAGCTGACGTGACACTGCAGCACTGACTGTTCAGACTGAATCCAGATGAGCAGATTTGTTGGTGTACAGTTTCTTCAAGTTAAATTAAATGATGGTGTGATTGACTACTGTTGCCATCGTACACAAGGGGGAAACAAAACTACTGTTGTAACACTGATGCAGGAACACGAAGGATAGAAGCCCGTTTCTGTGTCACACACACTGAAAGGAGACCACTGTGGCTTCATTCATAATTTGCAAACACTTTTAGAAGGGCCGTTCTTTGTGTGGCAAAGGGCAACGCTCCTGAGAAAAGGCCGATAAATGGACATGTGAACCTCCTTTAAGTGACTGTGAGGCCACCGAGACTGTGAGACCGTCTCCGGTTACACGCAGGGGGGGAACTCTATACCGGCAAAGGATCACAAAAGGTTTCCCGTCTGGACTCACTGGGGCAGCACACACACAAAACACCCAGAGCACTTCTCTCTGGACACTGAAAAAGACATGTAACACTTCAGTTTGAGTTTTGGAGACCCAGCGTCCTTTTGAAACTTTTTTTTTTGTTTGTTTTTACATATGTCTGTTTGTCTTGTTTGTAAAGTGTGTCCATGCCATGCCATGGATTGAATCATACCCTTTAAATAATACAACATGGAGACATCAGGAGACAAACAAATACATGATTGATTCGAGCTTCTGATGAAAAACAGCCGCAGTGTAATTACAGCTCGCCATCAGCTGTAGAGACAGGAAGGTACGCTGGCCGCCTGACAGACTGCCTGCTCTGTGATTTGGCTGAGACTGAAAACTGAAGTCATGTTTCATTAATGACGTTTCTTTTATCTCTAGTGTTCTGATGAGTTCTTCTGGGTGAATGATTACAAGAAACTTCAGCTGTGTTTTTAGGAAGGCAGAGTTTTCTTATTTGGCTGATTCCATTAATTTCTTTACAATTGTATGCATAAAGTCATGATCATGTCAGTCAAAAGCTGCATCCCTGCAATAGTGTTTTAATGTCTTATAGGTCCATGTGGGAATGACTGTCGAACACACTACTATATACCTTCAACTTCATATTCTATGTAGTTTACCTGATTTTGGCGCCACCCTCTGGATTCAGGTTGCTCAAACTACAAAAAGTCAGCCAGGGATTAAACTCACTCTTCAAGGAAATTTGAGTAAAAGCGATTGTGTAATCGTAGCCCAAATTGGGAGACAAATTAAACAATTAAATAACACAACCACATCAGTATTCCCATTTAAATATGCAACAGCCCTGCAGGGCACTGATTCATGAACGCATTTGAAATAACAGCCCCCTCAGGCCATTATTTTTCAGACCCGATAAGCTTTGCCAGAGCTCATTATTTTAGCTTCTAATTAAGCTAAGAATGTTTAATTGTGTTAATATGGTTTTGCTGTTTTCAGTCATCTATTTTTTTCCAGGAAAGCACGACATTGTAGCTGAAATATACATATATTACTTTTAGATATTTCATTACATTATAAATCACGGTCAGAGGGAATACACATTTTTTGTAGCACAATTTTGGTTTTCATTGAACAAAAAAACAACTATTAAAGTCATGATGCTGCGACATTAGTTTGGGTCTGTGCCAAAATAAAATGTTCTCTCATATGTGGAGAACATCTGTAAAAGAAAAAAAAGGGAATATTGCACTCGACCATAATGTTATTTTTTTGATTAGATTTATTTAAATTCATTGTAGGCCCTTAAATTATCCAGAAGCTGTTTCACTGCAGACTTACAACACATCAGAATCTAACTGTCATTTGAAGCAGTGAACAGAACGAGCTACGTACAACCTGACGGCAGAAACAAGAACAAAGAGCCGCCGTGCACTTATTCACTGTGCAGCCATCAGATATACTTTTTAAATGAAGCGTGTTTTAATTATTTATGTGCACACTTGATAGTCTACATGTTCCACGCGTCAAGTCTTTGATAACAGACTGGTTGCCTTAGAGGTGTTGAGATAAGTAAAACGGGAGGAAGAACGCACGAACGTCTTAAGAAAAACGACCTTTATTGAAGACATTCTTGAATGTCGACAGCTGCATTTGATATTAGAGTGGTATTCAAAGAATAAAAAGACATCGGGACATCACATAAAAAAATATTTTCCAAAACAAAGAAAAATACACCACCAACCCAGAAATCTCATTTTTGAGTCGGGACACCTACGGACTAGTTGCCTTTCGTACTGATTTGCAGTCCTTCTAAATTGTTACGTCGTATGGCAAAGATAAAGAACTACCACTAGAAAAATCTCAAACTTAAGATATGTAGTGTTAACTTTACAAAAAAAGGAGAATAACACTGTACATCTTAAAAACATTAAATATACACATGTTCTTGTTCAGTCTGACTTCTGTTTCAAGATGGTGAATTGAGTATATTAGGATTATATGGCATAAACAAAACTTCAGGTCCAATCCCGATGCAGTCTACTCATCATCTTCATCGTCTTCGTCCTCCTCGTCCTCTCCCTCTTCTTCTTCGTCTTCCTCCTCCTCGTCGTCGTCTGCCGTCGCAGCGGATTCTGAATCCACTTTGCCCTTCGTGCGGTAGGCGACGATATCCTGCGGAGGGCGCGACGAAATGTGTTTTTAGTGCATCAAGCAAAAGGAAACTGCAATCATTCTACATTTGAACCTCAAGAAACAAGAAAATATGATCATCCAATGTGACAAAAACAAGTCTGGTTTGGTTTATTTACCTTGTCGTACTTCTCCTTCAGCTTGGCAGCCTTCTTCTCATACGGCTGCTTGTTCTCTGCGGATGAGCTGTTCCACATTTCGCCCAACTTCTTTGCTGTGTCTCCGATGGAGAGTCCAGGATAATCGCCTTTTACCTTGGGGCGAAAGTCAGCACAGAAGAGGAAGAATGCAGACCTGTGGGGGGGGG
>CAEMYA010001060.1:3424244-3490688 GCA_903131615.1 Diplodus sargus | reverse complement strand
ATGATCTACTTTGTACTTAATGTCAAATAAATAAAACAGCAGGGAGCGGGTCGATGGCGGCACTCACGGTG
The DNA here is from genome assembly GCA_903131615.1 of Diplodus sargus. Lineage (NCBI taxonomy): Eukaryota > Metazoa > Chordata > Actinopteri > Spariformes > Sparidae > Diplodus > Diplodus sargus. The sequence continues at coordinate 3,490,617 of CAEMYA010001060.1, read as the reverse complement.
GTCTCTTGGGGGCATTGGGGTCCTTGAATCGCTTCTTCTTGTGGCCCTTTGGGGGGATGTAATTCTTCATTTCCCTCTCATAACGCACCTTGTCCAGTTTGGCCATATCTTCGAACTTGCCTTTCTCTTTTGGCGACATCGTCTTTGGAAAAACACGATCAATTTTAAGCAATTTAGAAGACTTGCACTGCTTACATTTCTATTTTTTTTTTATTTTGAGAATCAGGATAAAAAATAAAAATAAAAATTGAGAGCCATTAATTTTACCCTCCAACGCTCGGAGCATTTCTTGGAGAACTCTGAGAAGTTGACTGACGCCTCGGGATGCTTCTTCTTGTGCTCCTCTCGGCACGTCTGCACAAAGTACGCATAAGAGGACATTTTGCCTCTCGGCTTCTTTGGATCCTTTCCCATCTTGGATTGCTAAATGGAGAGAAGAAAAAAAATATGTTATGAGAGAAATCCATTCAAGTCTAATCATGCAAAAGGCAATATCTGAATATCACCAAATTGTCTGCCTCTTGCTTTGTCAGGTCCATCTATTGTTTAAAATGGGGAGGAGGAGGAGGAGGAGGGAGTCTGGGGGTGACTGATGAGCCATTGTATGCAGAGGCCAACATGATGCTTCTTTTAATTCTGCACATTTGTCAACTGCTGCTTCACATCCACCAATTCATTCATTCATAGTGATACAGTGCATAGCATGTGGAAAAACTGCACAGTGTGTTATACTATGATGAAGCGTTAGCCCCTCAGTGACATGACATGTAGTTAGCCGGCTCGGAGGATGTAATGAAGCCAAGATGAATACATTAGCATTAGCCTCCAGCGCCTCTGACTGTTAGCTGTTAGCCATCTTGCTTTGTGTCCCATTGCCTTTTAGCTAGCGGCTAAGCTAGCTGCACAGTGCTCATTTCATGATGACGATTATTAAAATGGCTGATTTGATTGCTAACAATGGCTAGCGGGATGCTTTCACACAGCAGCCTTTCTTCTAGCACATTAATTAGCCTGATTTTTACCGTTTATACACTCTATGGATGATTCAGACAGCTGGATCTGAAGCCTCAGTGACAGTGACAGTGGTCTCAGGGAAAGATGCTCCGCCTGTATCACCGCACTCGGGCTGCCTCAGCACCACTATTCACCTACGTTCACCTTCTAGCTAGCTGGCTAGCGCTAGCTTCTATGATAGCATCAAGGCCAGAGCAGGCAGCCATTGTCACATTTACATAGAAGGCTGATGAGTGAACTGGATCATCCTTGTTAGCTGGAAACACAGTAAGGGTCGTCACGCTAACCCGACAGTAGACATTAGCATGGACGCTCGGGGAGTTACCCCTTGTTTTGGACATTATTCACAGCCGCGGCTAATTCCACTGTTTGCTAACTTAGCAGGACAGTGTTAGCGTAAACAGCAGGAGCTTGATCCCGTTCGTTGCCATCTCATCCAGCTCAGTCACGCAACTAATCCGGCTCGAAGCCGACGCATACTTTGCAAAACACATCCCGAACCACCGTTTCATTCATAACATGGCTGTCCAAAGTCAGTTCCGTCAGTCGGTTTACATTTCGGATGCTTACCCCTACAGCGCTACAGGAGGCCAGCTGCACGTCGGTACGTCTCAAACAATGGGGAAGAGGAGCTCCGTCAGTGCGCGGTGTCTCGGCTGTGAGGATCCCGCTGTGTTTACCCCGAGTGTCGGGCTCCGGCTGTCGGACATTGGCTGCCGTCAGCTCCGTGGAGGATCTTATTGGACACTCGCTGTCTCAGTCACGCATGTTGTGCAGTTGGTTGTCCAAAACACGACGGTGCCGTGGCGCTAAACTTGAATATCAGACATGAGAGGAGAGAAGAGCATTCACATGGTGAAGCGGGCTGCAGTGTGATGTTACTGCATTAATACACTGAAGTTAAAGTAGACACGTGTGCATATGTTGACATTAAAACTGCATTAAGCTTATTTTATCATAATTTTTCTTTATTCTCACAGGCTAAAATCTGATTCAAAGACTAAACATTATGAGATATCAGATGACTGGAGAAGACAACTTTATCCTGTTTTACTTTGTTTATATGTGGCGGACCCCGCCACCTGTCTAGCCTCGGGTGATGAGAACAGCTTGTTTATTCACTCTTGGAAAAAAATATTTCCGAGTTTTTATTATTACCTCATTAACATTATGATTTTTTATTTTATTTTAGAGTTTGAATTTCCTCTTGAAAAACTACATAGTGCCCCTTTAAGTACAAACGAGTCTGTAAATCAACGGAAGATAAGACAGCTGTGTGAAATTGATGAAAAACAGTATGATATGGAACCTTTAAGATATTATTTTTCTCTGAAGCTGCATAAATAATGTTTATTGTTATTATTATTTCATTATTTGGAGGATTTTCTCCTCTTGATTTTGCATACACTTCCATATTTGAAAGAATATACTGTTTTAGGCTACTATAGGTCTATTTATATATAAGTTGGGATTTGAAGATTATAGCAATGAGTACATGAGTAAATGTACTTTCCACTCCTGTTACCATACCATGCATATCTCTTGAGTGTTATTTATTTTTTCAAAAATATTTTAGAAGTTTGCAACAAGTTTTTTTGTCTGTCAGAACAAAATACTATGCAAAATTGTAATGATAAAGCAAAACCCCTTCAGCTTTTGTTCCTTTGAGGGTCAGTGTTATTATTGTGAATAATTAGAATAATAATAATTCAGTTTAGGTAAAAGTGTTTATTGTCATATGCACAGTTGTCTGTCCACTAAAATATAAAGCCGCAAAAATATAGGAAAGAAATGATAAAAGTTAATAAGGTAAACATATGTACAGAAGATGTACAAATGAATGAATGCAGATAAACAATATAATACAGTATCAGAGCAGCCTATGAATACACATGTCCAGTATCTTAGTACACATTATTAGAGCATATCAGTGTGCCAGTGATTAATAATCATTTAAATCATTATACCTTTAAACTAATATTTACTGAGCTGTTTCTCATGTGGTGAAAATGTCAAACCATTACAACTGTAGTCAGCAGCAGACATAAATAAGGCATCTCTGGCTATGTTGAATTTTTAAAGTCACCTCTCCCCCGCTGAGCAGCTTCACAGGGGCCATTCAACATTGTGCCATTGTTGTAGGTCTCCATAACCACAGCACCCAGAGACACCCTGCAGGGACCAGCTCTGCCTCTGGACAGACAAAGACAGTACCTGAAAGTAAAACAACTTTTTTGTTTGCTTTTTTTAACACACAGGCTCAACTTTAGGATCCAGAGGTGTCAGTTCTGTTTTTCAGCAAACACTCCTGAAGTGAACTTTCTACTAGAAATGGAAATAGAAAGGTTTTCATTACACGGACTCCAACTAGTCTGTAATACAAGGGACCGTAACTGTGGTCACTGATGGCAACCAAAGGTAATGTTAAATATGTAAATAGATGTATTAATCAATTTGAAAGTTTTGGGTAGTAAAAAATGTGATATTCGATTAAAAAAGCATCAGATTATTTTCTTTTATTATTATTATAATTATTATTATTATTTCGATTGTTGCTTGGTTTACAGTAATATGCCACATTAACCACATTATGCTGTACAATTAGTCTGTATGATAGGCTGTGATTAATTACTGTGTATTGTTGGGATAAAAGATTCCACAGTTTTATGTTCGATGGTTGCAGGGTCATTTTTACCATAATTACTCCCTTAGCTCTACATAAAATTGTCACATTTTGTTTCCCTATTCGTGCCTTTTCGATTCCCGTCTGCCGATGTGAATGTGTGTGTGAGCAAAGGTGAGATCTCCTGTGGGGATGACTTCCCAAAATCTTCTCTTTTATAGTTTCAGGTTGACTTTCTTACTGAAGTCTCTCTGAGAATTCTTCTCCTATTGAAAAAAACACACAGAGAGATTCACAGAGAGAGTGCACCCTGCTTATTATCTGTAACCTGCACTGACTGGTGCACACAACATGCGAAGAATTCAGGGTTGTGATGTGATTTAACCTTGTTTGTTTCTTTAGAGGGCAGACAGTGGTGGGATCCATACGAGACATCTAACAGAAGACAATTCACCTACCGGCCGAACTCAGCTGCAGAAATTCTGCTGTATGTTTAATTAATCGTCCTCTGATTAGCATGATTTGTGTGTGTTTGTGTGTAATTCTTGGTATGTCAATGCATACGCAGGTGCCCGAGGTCGACTGCATTCATAGACTCCTATTCGCAGTCCCAACCTTTCGGTTCAACTGTGTACAATAAGGATTTTTACTGGAAACCAGCCTGTAAACCTGAATGCATCCGCACAGGGACAGCCTCGGGCCAGAGGAGAAACAACCCGCACCCAAGTCAGGTTGGTATTGTGGTCACTTCAGTGTTATATTTATAGCTGAATCCCATGCTTGACCTCTCACAGTCTATCGTAACCTTTAAGTCAAACCATTTCTTCAAGTCTTTCATGATGTGGAGGCTGCCGAGGGACGCCGCTCCAAGCTCTGAGTATGTCGCCGTCCCTTGGAAATGTCTCCCGTCTGAGGGGGAGATCCGAAAGGCCTTGACAGCACAGTACCGCTCCACCTACAGATGTGACTTCATGGGTATGCCTCAAGGTAGGACAAGTCTGTCGCTTCAGTCTCATTGTGTTTATGAAAGCGTGTCAGAACAAACTGACCTCATGACATTCAAGCACGCAGGTTTGTTTGCACCGAACCATCATATTTCTCTCTGCAGCTACTTTTCCTTTTGTTGTGGTTGACAGGATGTGATCGTATTAATAGTGCAGAAAGAAGACTCACACCAAAGCACAGCAGGCATGAAGCGCCGCCCTCTACTGACACAGAGATGAGGGACAATTACCGCCAGCCGAGGCAGAATCCTGAGCTGCTGCCCTACAGACACGACACAGCCCCTAACCTGACCTGTCGTGGTATAGGTACTGTATTACTACTAAGATGCTGTAAAGTGTTTGCAATTCATCAGGCGTAATGATTTCCATCTCCCTGCTCTCCTCTGTGTGTTGCAGTTCCAACTGTTGTGCAAAGACACGTGCACACCCATCAGACGAGATCAGACCTGACAAACTCCGACAGGTTTTGTGGGAAGAGAGTCACACGTGTGAGAGACGGAGCGCTACCTGAGGAGGGTCAGCATCCACTCGTGCCCCTGAACGTTTGAGCATTTTAACAGGTTGTTTACTGACTTAGATTTCGACTGACGGCTCATTCGTCCGTCGTGTCTTCTGGCTTTTTTTGCAGGAAGGGACGCTTTGAAAAAGACAAACAGAGAGGAGAAAGTAGACAAACTTCCGGCGGTCGTGGTTAACTCCCGCACACCAGAGAGGATGTCAAGCTGGCCAGGACCTGCCTGAACCTTACCGCTTGGGTTTGTTCGTCTGTGTTTGTATTTTTTATGTATTTGGGGTGAAGAAATGTAATAAATCAAACATCATAATATAATGAAATACACTGTAGATTAAAAGTCTCCAACTGAATTAATTTACTGTCATTATGTTGTGTAACTTGTGTGGTAATTAAACACCTCCTGATGAATAGATATTTGTCTGCCTTCATGTTTCGTCTCCCACACATTCTGCTGGCTGACATTCTGCGGTCTGTTTGCAGCGCGCTCCTTCGCATTCTGAGATTTTCCAAGTCTATCCAGCTAGAATATTAATCTTCTTTTTGTTTAATTTATTCCCTCCCTCTGTAGTTGCAATTAAAATGTAAATATGCGTCAACATTAATGAAATTAATTAAACTTTGATTACCTGAAAATTGCTACAGCGGTAAACTGATTGAAGCACAACTTGAAACAGTAGTGCAATTTTAATTTGTTAGTCTTAAACGTGGCGACAAAGCTGTTTGTCAGCTCGCAAGGTCTTGTCTTTAGTTTCTCAGTTGTCACTCTTGGTTTCTTAGTTACCACGGGTCCACCTGCTCTGCTCAGGTGTAATGTTAGAGTGAGTGTCAGGTAGGCTAATGTGAGATTAACATCTGTGTGGAGGCCAGGCTGAGGAAATGAGCTGCACTCAAGTCTGCTTTTTGCACCACATCCACCTTTAAGACACACCATCTAGCCAGGATGCCACCGGGGAGAAAGGCTCGCTCCTCTTCAGCTTCAGGGAGATTAGAAACCCAACATGTGACCAGGTAATCTGCTGTGTTGTTGCTCTTCTTACTACCATTATTAGACACATGTTGTTGTTGAATTTGATTCTTATTCAGTACCACTTTTATCTCAGTTTCACACTAAGAGTTTAATGTCTTGACTGAGACTGAGGCCTTGTTTCATTCTGTCTTGTTTACTGTTGTCATGGCGCTTGGGTTTCTACCTGTGGCAGCACTGAGCAGACACCATGAATCACAGGAAGTCAGGTCACCTGGAGCTTATAATCACATTCATACGGTGTTGTAAAAAAGAAAGTTATCCAAAAATTCCTTAAAGTAAAGTTACACATATTGAATTGAAATGTTTCTCAGGTAAAAGTAAAAGTCTCCCAAACAATTTGGACTTAAGTTTCCAATGTTACTGTACATAAGTATCAAAAGCAATTTTCTGGGAATAATATATAAGGTATCAAAAGTACAAGTAAACTATAAATGTAATCACATGCATGTTAATACTATGGACTATGTGTCCACTGGCTATTGGCCTGGCTCAGATCGGATATTCAGCATTTTTCTGATCGTCAGAATCAGATTTTTAACTGCGAACTGTGTAACTCTACTTTGGCTCTGATGCAGCATGTGATCTGCAAACTAACTAGTAACTAAAGTTAGCAAAGAAATGTAGTGGAGTAAAAGTGCAATATTTTCCTCAGAAATATAGTGGAGTGGAAGTTTAGACTAACAGAAAGTAGAAACACTAAATAAATTACAAGTAACTCAAAATCTTACTTAAATACTCACACGCATTCAACCTGAATTAAATTTGTTGCATCACGCTTTCCAAATTGATTGTTGTCGAACAAAAAATAGAAATGCTGTGTAATTTTTGTATTGATATGTCACTTATTACCTCATTAAAATCATATTTTTTTAAAAATGTATAATTTCGCAGAAGCTACACATTTTGAAAAAGGTCAAAGTGTGAAAACAGCGTTATAATTAAGAGCTCTAGTGCTGCTGCAGAAGTCAACAGATCTTGTCCTCCAGATTTTGAAAAGCATGTTTGTTGGGTTGAGACCCCAACAAATGTCATAGCGTCATGATTGTGATAGTTGTTGTCAGTGAAAACTCAAATTGTCATGCAAAAACGATCATTCCACCTAATCATGAATCAGATCACAAATGTAATATCTGTCAAAAACACTTTGTGCAGGTTTAATATTAACCATACGCTATCAGAACATTTCATGCATTCGCTCAAAATAACATATCAAAATCCTGCAGCATCCTCTCTGAACTGGCGGGTCCAGGGGAGAAGATGGGGAACATTTCTGGGCCAGGTAAAGTCACGGATGACTTCTCGGCACTGAGACGAGCGGGTGTCAGCGAGGACAGAAAGGAGCAGCCTGAATGGTTGGTGCGAGAGCTGCTGAGACAGAACAGGAGAAGACACTCTGTCACACTCGGCGACCAGGCTCAAATCACGAAGCGACAACACCACAGTATCGATTCAGCTTGCAGCCTTCAGGTACGGTTTTCAGAGAAGTAAATGTGACCTTCTTGACCCCATCTGCATCTTTTAAAGGAATATTTTAGTGCCCTTTCTCAGTGGGTCTACTTTCTTAGAAATCGCTTCTTTTCACCTCAAGGTGTCACTAGAGCGCCTCATTGTTACACTTCTCAACCTATAGACTCTTTTCAAAGTCCTTAAACTCAACTCCAGCTGGAGGTATCTCAGCAGCAGCGAGCCAAATGCCATTTTAAATCAAGTTGATGATCAATTTACTCTCAGCCTGACAGTGCATCAGGCCGAGCAATCTGTCCCAGAGCCCAGGATGGCCACGTTTCAGGCCTCAGTAAGACACACACAGATGCTGAGGCTGAGCCGACTATTTTAAAGGACCGTAGTCGACTCAGATTCTAGCACTCAGGCTGATGGCAATGATGGCTGAAGTTTGTGGGATTCAGCTGAAGATGTCAGTGGCGCTCCTCGTGCTGGGCGTAATGACCGCTGTGCCATAACAGATGAGGCGGAACAGGCTCAGGAGTTTAAAGTTATGCAGCTCTAATAAAAGGATTCGCAGAGCGGTCGAGGTTATGTGAACACTTTCAGTACTTCCATCACTCTTGACTGATTAAACTATTATCTCAGTGTTTCAGGAGACACCATGGGGGAAACCTCGACCCCACTAACACCCTCCAGGCATTAGGCCTGTTTATCCCTGTTATTTATTAATGATAGACCAAAGGGTGTCATGGATCGAGGACCCGTTGCTAGGAGACCGTGGCAAATTGACAAGAGGCCCATTAACACGAGGGCCACGTGCGAGCAACTAGGAGACATGTCCATGGCTGGTGGTGGGTGGCCAGCACAGATTGTCAGTATTACTCAGAGGTGGAGCCCTAATCATGTGTGCTGATAACTAATCAGTGTTCAGTGTTGGCATACGCTGTTCATCCTGCTCTCTCACCCTGATTTGTATTTTTAGCACTCAGACTTTATGAACTGCCTGGTGAGTGGAATGAAATAAAGGGGGGAAAAAAATAAGTTTCTGTTCAGGTTCAAATGGTTTAATCGTCCCGCGTGCTCTCTTATTATATCTATAATCAACCTGCTATTGTCTCACGTTGTGATATGTTCTTTCCCAATAAGATTGATGAGACGATAACGCTCGACGACCTCCAGAAACTGAAACTAGCATTTGAGGTAGTGTATAAAGTGCACCTTTTTGAAACCACACTGACAGCCTCGGTATTCATTTCTGGATGATTTGACTGTATTTTTCTTTGCGAAGGAATTTGAAACGGGTGGCTTGAGATCCACTGATGCGAAGACTTTTGGACGTATAGTGAAGACGTGTTTGGCTCTGCCTCAGACAGTAAGACAGTGTGACATTTCTCTTCATATCTTACTCTCCCCTCAGATCCTCTCATCTGCGTCTCACTTCTTTTCAAGCCTTCGCAATTACCTGACTAATTTATACTAAGTGTGATTATGCTTTTCTCTTTTGTTCTTTTGAACGTTGCCCAGAGCAATGCCCAGATTCAAGGGTTATTTAAGAAGATTGATTACTCAGACCGAGGAAGGATTTCATGGGTGAGATGAAATTCATATTTGTTTCTCACGGAGTATGCAGCCTTTTTGTATTCAGTGTAAGGAGAACATTTCCATGCATGCTAACCAGGCATCTGCAATAAAAAATAAATAAAAGTCATGCCATTGTGATATATGACAGGATTATATCCCGCAACTGAAATTCAATCAGGATTTGTGGAGCAAGTGTAACTGAACACAATGATTCAAGCTAAATCAGTTTTCAACTGCCATGTTGACTGTACACTAACACATTTGTCTTGTGCTGACTCCAAGGTGAAGGTAATAGCTTACGCTGGTATTGACTCTCGATGCTTGACTTAATTCTTATTAGCTTTTTCAGTGTTTTGTTCCTTGGCTGGATAGTTTGTCGATTTATACAGGCTGCGTGAATTGTACCGCTGCAAACAATGCTCCGGCGTGTTGGTAATGCATTATTGGAGGATATTTCTAGATACCTGATGTAACTCTGGAGCAGGATTTGATTTTGAACACAAGGCTCACTTTTAATTTTACAATTGAATATAATACAAGAGTATAATTTTCACAGGGGATTGGGAAGGCATGTACCTTTAGGGTTAGGGTTACTTTCCTGTGCACATTTTTCTGACAAAAAAGAAACATTTAATACATTTTTTGGAGTCAGTATTATTCCGAAAATATGCTACAATTTAACTCATTAGCTGACTCTGCCCGGCCTGAGAGCCCAAAGCACCGGAGAAGCGCGGGTGTTGTTTACTTCTATCACTTCTTGAAGCGGCTAGGAGGTAGCTGGTTAGCACGCTAACTTTGAAAGATATCTCTGCAAAGCACTACATATACAAAATTGCACATGTTGCACCTGTTAAATAAACATGAATCTAATAAGACATATTAAACATGTGATTTTAAATGAGGTACTAAGTGATTGTACAATGATTAAAAATATAGAAAATAACAGTCATCATCTACAGCTGTGTAAAACACAAGTGTGAAACTGTACAACAACAGTTCTAACACTGAGTGATGTGATACAGGGGGACTTCTGCACACACCTGCTGCAGGAATACAACGAGAGGCAGGAAACTGTGAGACGCAGTAAGAAAGTGGCTTTCATTCTGCCGGCCACTATGAAGACATTAGCTCACGGCATTCCCATCGTCAACATCCACTCCACCCATGATGGCACCATCGTCACTGTGCGGGAAGACGGGGTTGTTTGCCACTGGAGCCCTGAACTTAAACCACTGAAGACCAAACCCATGTTTGTATGTTAAAACTTTTCTACACAGATGTGATAAATCTGGTGTCAGTCTTTATATTTTCCTTAATGTCAACAAATCCCTCATGTAGGTCCAGCTTTCAACACTTCTGTACTGTCTGTGCATTTAAAAAGTAATGTCCCAGATAACAAGACTGGATTTGTTGGGGACTATTTTTAGCTCCTAATTAATACCCCAGGTTCTCTAGGCAGTATTTACAGCAGGAGCACGTGTACTCTGTGTGACACCGACTCAAAATAAATAACAGTGGCCGTGATGTTCTTTGTAATAAAGGAACATGTCGTTCAGCGCTCACTGATGTGTTTTTAATAGTTTTTGGACCTAAATGGAGGTCTAGGGATGAGTAAAAGATATATTGTTTGTTTGTTTGATGCTGATTCTGATGACGCTGTTGTCACTGGATGATTTTGTTGATGTATTTTTATTGGAGTGCTATTCTTGTCTCAGTTTTAGGAGAGGGATAACAGTATACTCATCAGTGTAATGTTGTTATTGCTGTCCTAATGGTAACGCTTGTTCATTGGTGCAGTGCCTCCAAGTCAATGTGATTTCATGTTTGTGTTTTTTTTTTTATGTCGCACTTTATGCTGCAAAACCAGCTGCACTTAGGGGACAAATGAGATTCAGCTTGAACTTAATGTCAGGTTCAGGCTGTGCAGGCAACGCTTGTTCTTGGTCAATTAACTGTTGGTTTGCTTCTTTTCAGTGGATTTTTTTACTTTAAGGCTAACTAAAAAAAAATTTACACATTAAAGTAGCTTAACAGGTCTTGGGGAGTAATACTGCATATGTGAATAGATAGTATAGAGCCTTTTGTGGCTTCAGAGGAAGCTGCATGTAATCTGATAATTTGTTGCCTTGTGAGTAATGCAATCTTCAAGTTTGTTTTTTTTTTAAAAAGGAAGAAGAATGAATGATATAAGAAGTCTTTGGTCCTGCTGTATTATTTGTTTTTAAATTGAATGTGACTCCAACAGTGTTGTAGGAGTGCAATGCTAGGCCAGCGACTGCTTTTCAAACCCTGTAACCTACATTACCCAGAATGCAACGTGGCCCCTGACTCACACCAGTGGAAGCAATTTATCAGATTAAATGGAGCTTTCTCTGGCACCACAAATGGCATCAGTTTATACAGCTATCATACCTTCTGTAGTAACCTTTTGAATTTGGTTAAAGTTTTCAACAAATGTATTTATCTTTTTGTAGAATGACGGTCCGGCAAACAGGAAGTCAAAGTGGGCGAGTGATTTTACTCTGATGACAGAGTACAACAAGCTGATGATTGCGACGGGGTAACATGGGAAAAGTTTTTTATTTTTTCAGATGATCAAATTACTCACTGAGCGTTGATTGCTCTCTTTAGTTCTAGCTGTTTGTATCGAACATGTCTCTTTTATCTTGCAGGGACAGAGAGATCCAGCTGTACGAGCTCTCCACTCTGGATCCTTATTGTCAGATCAGTGCACTGGACACGGTGCCTTTGACATTAGACTACGGGTGAGCAACAAAACTGCATGTCAGCGCGTCCTCCTTCAAAACGTACTGAAGAAGTCCAAACGTGATGGTTTGTGTGTTTCCTCTGTAGCTATACTGGCCCTGATAAATGCTGTATTCTGTATGGGGACACTGAGGTAAAACCTTTTGTTCAAATCTGAACCACGTATCAAACAGAAATCATTCATTACGTGCCACCTGATTACCACTGTGAGAGGTTAATTATTGTGTTTGTGTTTCAGGGATGTGTGACTATCATCTTAATATCCTCTGTCGGAGATACCCTCAGGTGATTCTGCCTTTTCTAAAGACCTGCTACACATATTCATCCATATTCATATTCACTCACTTCTACTGTTTAGTTAACAATCAGACATACTCTGAATCAGGTTTATTTGAACAGGAGTAAGAGGATGCTATAGCAAGGTATCGTGAACAAATTGTATTATTACCAATCCTTGCAAAGTTTTATAATCACCACCATGCACCAGAATGTTTTCGTTGGATATGACACTTTCCAGTACTCTATTTGAAAATTAAAAATCTTTGATTTCACACAATGATGAAGGTCAAGGTCAAGATCAAGGTTTGTTTTCTGATTTTTCATTCACAGTTCAAGTGAATGCAGCTTCTCTGGTCGTCCGAAGATAATGCAGTTTTTAAAATCTTTTCTTTTCAGTATAATAACCTCTTGATAATATCACCAACACCAACAGCTTAATGAAATATGTTTTGACCCTAATCGTATTGAGGACCAAAATGCTTGGCCTCCAGTTCAGTGAGAGTTTTTATCTTTTGTTTTTGATTTTATCATTTATCCAGGCCTATATTAGCTGTTCAGCTGAGTCAAATTGATTGCCATTGATTCATTGACTTGCAGGTCAGTGTATTGCAGCTGTATTGTGGCCAACACCACTGGAAAAGGTCCCCTTTTGTATTCCTTTTTCATTTAAATGTGGCTCCTTTCACTGCATTCACCATGGAAACACATGTATGTGTAAGTGTGCACATGTAGTTATTCAGTATATGTCTTTGTAAGTCGTGGTTATGCAGTCATTTCAGTCTGCTTCTACAGGAACAGAGTACACGCACTCCGTGAAAACAGCCTGTTTGAGAGTGGCATTAGCACAGCGAGGGACGTGGTAGAAAATTATACCTTCTTCTCCCTATAGGTTCCGAGGCAATCATATAAATTATACTGTCTTTATGTACGTGCAGCTGTTTCTAGGAAAATTTCACCAGTTTCTGGTTTGATTGTACATCTCTTCCTCTCATTTCATAGGTTGTGGAATAAATTACCAAAGGTTGAAAATATGCCCAACATAGCAGTTGACAATGCAGTGCTCTCTCCAAATGTGACGTTTGTCAGATGGAAGGTTCATCAGGACTGGGTGACACAGGTGATGTTTCACCTCTCTGTGTTAATGTGCCACCTTATAAATAACTATGTTTAAGTTTAGCTAAAGTGACAACTCACAATGTCTGCAGACGCCATGTAGCAATAAATATTCCTCCTTCAGTAAGAACTGATAATCCTGAAATAGAACGAGAAACTAACTCTCCTTTCGATATTTTAGGCGAAATATTTTCAGAGTTTTCAAGCTGTCGTCTCCTCATCAAACGAAGAACCCTCGTCTCTTGTTATCGGTAAGTTGTGTGTCGCTTTTTATTTTTATTCGTTATTTTTTTGGCGCCATCGGGATAACAATCAAAAACTAAAACAAAACATACTTGTTTGTTACATAGTCATTTTCTCCCTGACATTTTTGTTGACTTGACTTGACTTTGTTGATTCAAAAAAGGTTGTTTTTGCCGTTCCCCGTCTACTTCAGTTGTTTACGCTCCATTGTTTTGCTGTGAAGCTCCAGAAAAGTTTGGCTTTCCAGCAGCATGGAAATTAGTAGATAATGACTGAATTTTTCATTTCTGGGTGAACTGCTCCTTTAACGCCTTTGACTGTAGGATGAGCAGTAATTAAACGTGGTGTTTAACAGCAGCACCATGGTAGCTGTGAAGGATGACTCCTGATGACTCATATTTCACAAATTCACTAATCAGTGCCAGCATGTCTATGTGTGTGTGTGTGTGTGTGTGTGTGTGTGTGTGTGTGTGTGTGTGTGTGTGTTTAGGATCGCCCATGTCAATTTGCCGACATGGTCGTTTATTCTGATAATGGGGAACCACTGCATCAACGGCATGTTTTTGATCGATGCTCGTGGCCTTGTGATGAAGAGCTTTGTGTTTCCCGCCCCTCTCGAGGTTGTGTGCTGCCTCTGACGGACGCCGAGCAGCGGCTGAGTGAGATCAGAGAGGCCTGCTACGAAGGTAAGACCAAGAAGGTCCAACTGAGCTGGACTCCACAGCTCCGGGCGTCATTCGACCAGAGAGTTTTCAGCATCCACAAAGGCGTCAAGACGTTCGACCTCAGTCAGAAGCACAGCCTGCTGGTCACTGGAGGCATGGACAGACTCATACGCATGTGGAACCCACATTTCTCTGGGTAGGGAACCAGAACTCAGTGGGTTTTCTTGGAGACGAGTAACATCATTCAAAAAAAAACAACAACTTGGTTTGTTTTCTTTTTTAGGAAACCAACTGGGGTTCTGAAAGGCCACTGTGCTCCCATCGTCTACCTCTGCATCGCTACAGAGGACAGCCAGATCTTCTCAGTCTCCATAGACGGCACTGCCAAAGTGATTCATGACTTCTGGTTTTGTTTCTTCTAAATGATCCAAATGTCCGTATATGCAGTGGATTAAATGTACCGTGTGTAGGATATTGGGGGCTTGAGAGGCAGTAATGGAACGTAATGAATATAACTTTGTTTGTTCATTAATGATTTCCGTTCCTGCAACACGTTTTTTCTGACTGAATGAAATGCTATATTTATGAACCGTGGTGGAGTCGCAGTACAGACTCCAGGACTGTAACACCAGAGTCCATGGTTCACATGTAGTCTGTCATCAGGCTTTGGCAAATGAAAACAGTTTGATTAAGGTTAGAAACAAGTTATTTCAGTCATGTGTTGATAAAATACATTCGTGAAGTACTGATGAAATTCAACCTTTAAGATTTGTCGACATGGAAACGATAATTCTATTTCCAACTCGTGCGTCATGAAGAATGGGCAAGTCATGCCCACGCACACGAACCCTTTAGATTAAATCTTGACAGTATTTCACCAACTGCTACGAAACCGGGTTGGTAATAGAGCACTCGGTGTGATATTTACTTTCCTTGAATAAATTATGCGACTTCTTCTCTCATCACTGTTCACCTGTTCCCGTTTCAGATCTGGCACATTCAAGATCAGTGTTGCCTGTTTACAGCAGAGCCCAAAGCGAGCGGGATTCATGGTGACATGTGTGCGTGCACGTATTCCTCTGCGATGAAGTCCCTGTACGTCGCGGCAGACTCTATGGCTGCGCTCTCCCTGAAGATAAGGTTGCCTGTCATGCCTTTGTGCTTTATTCATCATAGAATCCAAAGTGCTCTGAAGATATTTTGGAGCTATTCCTCCGCTGAGCTAATTTATGGATGATGGTTTGTGAAGTTGTGTAACTGCAAGAAGACAGATGATGATTTTGAAGATTTTCCCTTTAAAGGATTAAATATCCCACTTTCACCCAAAAGATACAGAATTTAGGATTTGTTCTTCTTCAGGGATGACTGTGGCTCCTTCATATTCATCTCCCCGTTACTCTTCTTGTTATCTCTCCCTCTGTAAGGCCACGGCTTCACAGCCGTCTGACTGTTTCACATAATGAGCCTGTAATGTGCTGCGGCTACAGCGAGGAGTTTCGTCAAGTTGTCAGCTGCTCCGATGGATCTGTGAGTCACTTAGTCTTTAACAACGCCGTAGACACGGATGACCACCTTCGCATTACCACTGACAAATGAATACAGTCTGTATAAGGACAGGAACGTGACCGTGACATATATCAGCTGTCAATATGTGACTGCTTTCAGGTGGTGAAAGTCTGGGATTTTGACTCAGGGCGACAGGTTTTTGAGTTTGGTGGCACACCCGACTCATCTGTCATCACCTGCATGACCTTTGACCACAAAGGGAGGAGGTACAGTACATGAAGCGGCATCATAGCACATGTTGAGACACAACTTCATCTCACAACAGTGTTTTCTTGTGTTTGCAGACTCATCACAGGTGGGAGTGACGGTTGTTTAAAGATCTGGAACTTCAACAATGGTCAGTGCCTAAAGACACTTAAGAAGGGTAAGTGTTGTGCATGTGCATTTCACAGAGCATCTCCAGCTGTTTTTGTGGAAAGAAAATATTTTTGATAAGAGGTGGTGACGTCTCAAGCTGTGTCAAAACCAGGAACTTAAAGCTAAAAACTTTTAACCCTAACCAAGTGCTTTTTGTGAGCACGGCATCGTCACAACATAAACTGGACCAAAATAAATGTAAAGTTGCAACATCAATAAATGTAAAATGTTGATATATCAGCGGTTTGCAGAAATGCACATTGCCATCAATTATTCTGCTGACTGGGTTGAAATAATGTATTCTCCAGTAATTGTGAAAAATCCATTTGAATCTTCCTGCAGACGGCGAACGTCACGAGGTTTGTGATTGCATCTTCCTGAAAGTTCACAGGAATTTGTGAGTAATGAAGGGACATCTGGCAAGTCTTTCCTGCTCGGTATAAATTCGAATCCACGTTGAGTTTGTGCTGTTTATGTTTGAAGCTATGCGATGTCTGTCGGCCGGGACCGGAAGATTGACATTTACTCGGTGAGTACAAAAGAGAACACATGAGCTCTGGGTATTATTTGAGCTTCAGAAATCCCATTCCAATTATTTCTCCAATTCCTCCATCCTTCCAAGGTGGTGCATCCCATTTGCATTTGTTTACATTGTTATTACCAGCAAAAAAAAAAGAGAAGAAAAGAAGAATGATAGTTCTCGTCACATATGGTTCAGCCTGCTTTGAATTTCATCAGAAATCCAGATGATGGAGAAAGGAGTGTGCACATTTTTTATTGCTGCGTGGCGGGTGTCCTCGCCTTCGCCTGGTTAATAAGATGTTAATAGGATTTTCCACCAGCCATTACTTTTATAATCTGCACATTAAACAATGTTGATGTATAAAATGTCTCCTGTTTGCTGACTGTGAATCTCTGTATCGTCAGGACATACCTGAGGACCTCCATCATGTCCAGAGGCCGCAGCCTTCGTGGCAGGATGATCTGGTGATTAATGAACAGAAAACTGTCTTGACAATAACTCGGAGAGAGAAGACAGACCAAAATAATCAGTTGTTCAGTGGGCTCTGACTGAGAGTTTCTATTCCCCCTGTGACATTTATTTCAGGCAGACTAGATGACAGCAGTAGAGACATTGGATGGATTCGATCATTATTCTTTGTGTTGAAAGTGACAAAAAGACAAATTGGATCTTTTTTTTTGTTGTTGTTGAACTGAATGCGTGATCAAAAACACATCAGGCGAGTGAACATTGTGTTCTAGCTCTGTAGTTATTCATTTACCACTTTTTTTTATCTATTTATAATCATGGTGGTGAAAACAGACACTCTTTAGTTGCTCCAGTTTCTTTTTATTTCTTAAAAGAATGAAATTCTGTATTTCCCCAGTGGTGGAAAGTCACGTACGATTAAGTTTATCACGTTTGCTGTTAAGTGCTGTTTTTGAGTAAAATTTCAAGGTACTGCAAATTATCGTTTCATGTCACTAAATACATCTACTCAACTTTATTTCAGAGACATATATCGTGCTTTTCACTGCACTACATTTATGTGACAGCCATGGTTACAATAACCTGAAGTGCCGGGCCGGATGGTTTGTTACACAGAACCATCTGGAAAGGCTCCAAATGGTTTGGAAAAGGGCGGCACCTTTTAAAAACAAAATACTTAGGTTTACTCAGGTTATTGGATGAACCATCTGTCCATTACTGTCAGGCTAACTTCAACCAATCAGATCTACAATAGGACCGAGCTGCACCACCAGTACAGCCAGCCGAAAATAGTGAAAACATCTTTTGTAACTAGAACAATCCTCCAACGTCGCTCTTTGCTCGTCTTTCAGTGAGAAACACTCTCCAGTTTTGATTTAGCTGACGATATAACCGCACCTGCGCTAACCCCTCGAGGAGCCGCCATCAGTGTTTTAAATGACCAGCTGCTTCTTTCACTGGTCGTCACACCTGAAACACACCCGAAGCTGCCGGTGGTTCCTCGTAGGGCACTGACTTGGTTGTACTGCCGTGTGTTCTGCCACAGCTCGAGGCCTTGTGAGCTGCCCCGCCACGTAATGGTTGCAAGCTCCTCGCAGAATCAGATTAAGATTTTTACATACAAAATGTGTGATCATCATTTTTAAACAGAAAAGCACCCGGTAGAATACGAAATAGTTGAATTAGCTTCACGCTGACTTGCATTATGTATGGTGGGAGTCCGTGGCCGGGGAGTCCATGCTCAGCCTCAGCCAGTGGTGCACCTGCAGGCCTCTGAATATGAAGCTTCTGTGTTCATATCAGATGGACACACCGAGGAGACTGTAGGCTTTGGTCCTCACAATTGCTTTTGCTGACTGGCTGAAAAGAGGGAGAGAGACGTGCAACAAAGCCTCCCTGATCTCTGCCCCACTGTGCTGCATCGCCTGCAGAAAAAGTTTGAACTCAAGCAGCGAGTTACCCCAACCCCATCTCCCTTTTGTTCTTCCTCTTTCCTTGTTCAGCTTTTCTCAGTTTAGAGGTTTTTCTTTTACATATTTTGAAAGGCTTTCTTTTCTGAAATCTTCCTGCACGCATATTGTATACACAGGATACTAATTTAGACTTTATTGATTATCTTAAGGAACGTTTTCTCTGGATGTCCTCACATCAGACAGCTCCCCTTTTGTCTAAGTCCTGCAGCAGCCAAGCTTTGACCTGTCAGTATAGCTGTAGTCTGTGACAGGCTCTGCTACCGAGCTGTCACCGAAATGATGGCACGGTTTTATCACTGACTCAGTTCAGAACACGAGGTGTGCACCAAATGCCCTGAGCACCCCCAATACTCTGTCATTTAGGGTCATATCAGTATTTTATCCTCTGGGATTTTTCCTAGCACGTGTTTTTGTCTGCACATAAAATTATATCAGGATTAGTTCTGGAGCAAAAGTTCAGCCGCCTGATTATTAAATACTCAAAAAAGCAATGCGGGAATTATAACAGGAGAAACGGTTCAATCCTCTGAAATGTCACAGTTTTCTAATCCGAGGCACTTCAGATAGCTGCCAACACGATTGATGTTCCTGAGGGATTTCAATTTCTCATCATCGATCATCTTGTCGGAGTGGGTTTCAGATTTAATGATTTGTGAAAGACGCCGCTGGCTTGACTTGACTGCTTAATTGTTGCACCACATTATCTGTAAAAAATCAGGCAAAATGCAATATGTTTCAACTGAGGCCGCGGCTGCAGTCAGGCAGAGGGATGGATGGAGCTGAATGCTAACATCGGCATGCTAACGAGCAGTGACAACTCTAGCAAGCTCCTTGAGCGTCTCAGCCCCTTTGTTTTTTCAATCATGTGTGTATTTGACCTTGTCTCTGTGCGTGGAAAGTGATAGTCTGCCTTTGGGTGGTTATATGAGAAGTTTTCTGCCGGAAAGCCTTTAAGAAGTCAGGTGATATGAGAAGATGGATAAAGACAGAGATACTGCAAGTTGTGTTGCTTTAATTCATTCTATTGCGTTTGTTCATTTTGACTGTCATGCTGGCTATCAGAGTTTGCGACCTGTGAGTGGTTAGAGGTTTCTATTGACCTGACTTTTAATGTTTTTATTCCCAGTGTGGTTAGTATCAGCATCAAAATACCTGGTTAGGTTGAGGAAATTAGATGAAAGTAATCCGTAGGCTTCCAGCCCGCAAGTCCAGTGTTTAGGTACACCAAGAACAGGTTGTGTATGTACGACTAGGAAAACTATGGCACTCTTCCAGCTTTAATACCTGCTATAGCCTCGAGCGGTTGCCACCTAACACCATGCTTCAATATGGGTCATAATGACCTGCCTGATTATACACCATCTCAGTTTTGCATGCTAACATTTGTTAATTCGCACTAAACACACAGTACAGCTGAGGCTGACAGGAATGTAATTGGTTTTGCAGGTAAGTGCCCTTAAACTTTGGTGGTGGCGCGAGATGAAATGTCAGGAGATCAACCGAAATCTGTAGGATCTATTGTACGAGCGCCAGACTTCATGGCAATCAATCAAGTATTTGTCAGGATATTTCATCATAAAAACTCATTTTCCAAAGACATATCTGCTGTTCATGTGATATAGTATAGCATACATCACTCAACATTCAATAACCATCACAGATCATTATAAGCAAACTCATCAACTGAGATGAGGAATGCAGCGTCGTGCTGTCAAAGCTGTACAATCAGTCCCCAGTAATATCACACAGTACTTTCCACTTCCTGTATCTGATCCCGATCCTGCCTGTATAATGTGGTCGCGTTACCTTTAAAGGCCCGGAATCTCTCTGTCTTTACACGAGCTGTAGGGGGGAAAATGGATTCTCACTAATGCTGTATGATCCACTGGAGGAGGTGACGCCGAGTCCCCTTCCATCTCTTTCATTATGGCGGGTGGTTCCACTGACCCCCAAAGAGGCCCATTAACAGAGCAGAAAGATTGAATTACAGTGGCTAGTAAGAAAAGTGAACCCTTTGATTATCTACAAAGCCCTTTCTCGAAATTGTTTTCCATTAATGGCCTGCAGGAGGAAGATCAATGGGTTGCTCTATATATATTGGCCTCTTTCTCTTTATCTGCTGAGCCTGGGGTTCACTCTGAATGTGTCTGTGCCTCCAGATGGTCAGTGTTGTGTTGCATCTCATAAAACATTGAAAACATGGCCCAGTTCAGCTAAATATTTCGCTTTGCCTTCGGAATACAATTTATATCAAGTTCACTAATCAGCGCCTAAGTCAAAAATACCATCTGCCTTACCCGGGTTTGTGTGCAGTCTTGTTGGCAGCGTCGTTCCGAGCAAAAAATATTCCTGTTGAGCTCAGTGAGAAATAAAGCACATGAAGCGCAGGATGAATTGCTTTGTATCAGCGGGAAGTACAGAGGAAGGAGTGATGTTTGGCTTGTGTTGCTCGTTCGGGGGTTTGACATCAATTCAGCCATTGATCCATTCTGTGTGACACACTTGGCCAAGAGTACTGTAGGCAAAAATCAAGACTTCAGTGGAAACTCTGACAGTCACACACGGCTTCAAACAGCCACGGTTTCTTCTCACTGTTTAATGAGACTCCTTAGGTTTTTGGATAACAGTCTGCTGACCTTTGAGACGTTCACTTAGCCTGTTCTGTGAGGTGTGAAAAGTCCATGATCGTTTCCCAGTTGATGAGGTTGGGAAATAATTGAGAGAGTTTCTTGAAAACATACTTCTTCCGCTTTCTTGCCGAGAGATAAATGAAGAGATGGATTTCACTGTCACGTCTGCAAGACTGCTGATAAAAATGAGCTACACACAAGATGATTAGCTTAGCTTTAAGACTGGTAGAATGGGGTAAACAGCGAGCCTGGCTATACCAAAACGTAATGTTATTTTAAGAATGTGTTTTTTTTCAAGGACGCGAAACAAAGATATGACACATTGAGATAATTAGCGAGCATTTCATGTTACTCTGAAAGTAAATCAGCCAAAAATGCTTCTAAATCTATTTCTATGTATCTATACCATTCATACAATTTCAGGGCCTTATCACGTAGATGATACCATTTGTTTTTTTTTAAATGCACAGTATTTAATTTCAGCCAAAACAATGGATCTTGGGAATTGGTGTCTTCATTGCTAAACAACTACTATTGCTAATGAACATGTACTAAAGTTCCACTCACGTTATGTTCAGTCACATTCGTCAACTGCCTTCCTCACTCTCGGACTTTCTCCCAGGAGCTATACTGACAGATATCTTATGAAATGCACTGTTAATTGAATAAAATTACGTATTTCTCTGGGTTTGCAGATACACAACAAAGATCCAATCTGTTTTTTTACCCCTATTAATGCAGGAGTGTTACATATTATAACTTATTGCACCACTGCTGCCAATGTAGCTTTGATACGTTTCCAAGGTGGCTTAAAACACGCTCAAGTGATGGGAAATTAAAACACTATGTCTTTTTGTGTGAAAACAAAGACAGGAATCCTTCAGAACACCCTTGGCCATGACGGAAATAAAGCTACTTTGGCCCGTTGAGCTGCAAATTCATCATTTATCCTGCAGTTGTTAAAAGAGACTCACACTCTGTCTTTCCTCAGAAAAATGGCCATAAGGACGACATCCTTTGTGCGGCGCAGTGTCCCCCATCCCTCCTCGCCACCAGCAGCTATGATGGAGAGATAATAGTGTGGAATGCGGTTTCTGGACGTGTACAGTGTCGGTTTGTCGGCCCACTTCAAGCTGAGCAGCAAAATGTTGAAGGTGATTTTGGAGCCTCAATGTGAATGATGAATGTATTTAATAAAAACTGTGATTGGATTACTGCATTTTTTTTACTCGTCACACAGGGCTGGATGTGAGTGTTCCCTGCATCATTTTCCTGAAGAACTCCAAGCTACGGCAGTTTTCCTCGGCTACAGCCCTCCTGTCATCTGGGGTCATGGGTCAGTGTTATAAAGGCATAATTTACAGCTCACAGTTGCACTTTACAGCTTGCAACAATGTCTGTCAGTGCACTGTTAATTATGTGTTTTCTCTTTCAAAGGTTGTGTAAATCTCTGGAGTGTGCTCGGTGGAGGAAAGTTTGTGGGCAGCTTCAAAGCTGTGAGATATTTAACTAATTTCTTTTGGATTTCACTTTTGGACATCAAGGGATTAGACTCTCGTTTTTCTTTACTTTCTCTTACCTTCAGACTTGCTGATTTAACAGGAAGATAATTTTTGCGGTGCACTGTTTCTTTGCTTAGCTCTAGTTTTTGGACAACTAGCAGGTATTTTCCTTGCAGCCATGAAATGCAAAGCAGAGATATGGAGGCGGGTGAACATCGCATGAGGCTGAAATAAAACGTGCATATATAATCTTCCTAAAGAGGGCAGAAAGGATCTTGTTAGGCTATACAGCTGTTAATACTTTGCACACAAAGTTTAAAAAAAAAAAAAATTCTGTGTTATCAGACCCCACTTTCCTTTTGTCACATAGCAACAATGGCTCTTAACAACTTTTGGACTCTTTCATCATCATGTGCTTTTATTTCTTCATGATTAGTTTCTACAATTTGTTGCCTGGCATGTTCTGTGTTATATTACATATCAGATTGTTTGGAGGGGACTATTATCTAAGGGAATGTATTAAGTCTGTCTGCAGGGAGGGCAACATTTGCTCACCACAGGGGAGATAACTACTTGGTGTTACTGTTTGATTCTGCTTCTTTTTGTTCTGCTATGATGAGTGGAAGAGAGCCATTGCTGATATTTCAGTGCTGTGATTGAAAATTACATTTGCACATTTTATTTTTCATTGTGCAGTCGAGATTCCAGCAAAAGATTACAAAACTGGCTAAAACAGACACGGCGACGTTGCTGTATGCTGCTGACCGAATTGGTTACATCTACGTTTATGACATGGAAAAGTTTGTCCCGGAGATAAAATCACCTCGAGGTTAGCTGGATAATTTTGTTGCATTGTTATTGGCCTTCAATTTACATACAATAAATATATGAAGAGATACTGTCCATCAGAACATGTGAAATCACTTTAATGACGATACCCCTGTTTGTTTTTTCACACTCATCAAGCTGAAAACTTCTGGCGTGCCCACACCAGCAAGATCACTGGGTATGTAAAGACACAACACGCTTTGTGTCGCCCCCAGCCAATAAAGTCAGAGCGCTACAAAAACACAGCCAGGGTACATCACTGTGTCCACCTCTCTTACCTGCTCTTGGTTTGTGTGTCTGTTTGACCGTGGGCGGGGCTGAGCTACACATAAAACACACACAGAGGCAGAGCAGAGAGCGGCGCACAGCGGACAGGATGAAGGATGCAGTTTGGCTATAGTTTTTTGTGCAGAAGTTTGTTTTGTATCAGAAAATATCATTTTATTTCTCTGATACACTGCTTTGTTTTCACTTAAGTCGCTCCCTCTCTTCATTTAATCAGTCACTAACAATATTTCTCAGTATTGTGTGTCTGCTTGACTGAGGGTGGGGAAGGGCTCAGCTACACAAATGCAGGCAGAGCAGAGAGGAATATTGCAGCACCCCATCTGTATTTGCACAAAACCTGGAGGGTTGTGCCGAGGTGTGGGCGTGTTAATTATGTGTTTATCTGTGGTTACACACAGCAGGCACATTCTGCCTTTAATTTTCAAGTTAATGGGCAGCTGCAATGCAACAGAAGTAAGACTTTGGGTTGTGTCCTTAACTTTTAGCAAGTTATGTACTTAAACTACCTGTGAGAACATCCTTAGTGGAACCAATCATCCTCAGTCTGGGGCGTTCTGCTGCAGTAAAACATGTAAAAAGTGTAAAAGAGACTGTGTGTGGGAAGGTCTGAAACAGACGTTCAGCATAGGTGAGATGCTGCCCGGGGTGCATCTGTCATCAAACGTACAAACACAGTGGATGATTTAGAGCGTTCTGCCAGAAACGTCTTCTCTCATTTCATCTCGTGCCTCTTTATTCTGGTCCAGCCTGCAGATTGTTGACAATGATCAAGTGGTACTTACTTCATCTACGGACTGCACCGTGCGCCTTTGGAGTGCACATGGAGAATTCATTGGTGAGTGTCATTATGCATCAGTCAATCTTCCCTTTCTGGACATTAGTGATGTTCATGCAAATTACATTAATCTTGATCGTGGTGCAGCGATTAAGGTGGAAATGCTGTTATTCATGGGCATGTTCAATTCAGTGAGACGGTACATGTGGATGGATTAACTTTCCATGAGACTCCCCCTCACGTCCTCCCACTCTTCATGTGTTTTGTATGTGCCCTGTCACCTCCAAGTACCCGTCAAGTACTGCTCACCCAGCAAACTACATGAAAGCTTAATTACATTTTGCTTAGAGAGCCGGTAAACAACCAATACTCCCACGCTGCACCACTACCTGGCCCCGGGTTAACAATGTATTAATTACACTTTGCGAATAGCAGATTCATTTAGGAATATGCACCATGTGAGCACAATATTACTTAAATAGACCTTTTAAGCAGATTCAGAGCAGAGTCAGGAGATTCAGTCAGGTCGTGATGCAGGAGCTGCAAAAAAGGCTGTAACAGCTTGGTGAAAATTTTGATTTTTCTTAGTCCCTTTTAGCAAACAAACTAACATTTAAATAATTAATGCAAAAAGCAACTGAGACATAGTGAACCCGGGGCTTTCAGGAGCTAGAGACCTTTAAAGAATTGTTAAAAAGGCAGTTCCACTGAGTCATGTCAAGAAACAGCAGATAAATTTGTAAAATAGCACATTTTCATTTAATAGTTTGGTGAGACTACAGATTAAAAGAAAGATATATTACATATTGATATCATTAATGATTAAGTTGCATTGTGGGTAATGTGGGTCCCAGGATGAAAAGCAGTCCACTGGTCTTGCATTTCACTCCTATAACACTGTTATAAACCAAAAAAAACAAATGATCAAAAGTGACTCAACAGAACCGTGCATTACCCACAATGCAACTTAGCCGCAACATGACATCACTGGAGGCAATTAATCAGAATGCATGCGGATTCCTCTGGAGCCACAAGACTTTATACTACTTTTTGTACATCTGTATTCCCCAAGACTTGTAGACACACCTTAAAAATTAGTGGCCTTGCCCTTTAAGCTGGCTGGAGCTTCACATTTAACGCACAGACATGAAAGCGACATCAATCTTCTCATCTAACTTTTGCATTCCCCAAAATGCTGAGTTATTACGTTTAACAGCTGCCACCTTTGTCAAATGGTTGTTTCACTTTGATGCACATTCACTGCAAAAGCAGACAGAAAGAAGAAAATGAAATCTATCTTTGTAGAACCTTTTTTGAAAAAAAGCTGCTCTTGACAAAATGTCAGTAAACCGTTCACGTATTGAAAAGCAATAATTTGACATTTTTTCAACTTTGGAGATGAAGATTTGATTTTTCCTCTGTGGGTCTGTAGGAGGTGTGCTGCACAGTGGAGCCCCGCTGCAGAGAAATGATTTCAGATGAATTCAGACATTGTGACATTTTAAGAAGCCACAGTTTCCACTGTGTCACATTCTTTCAGCACCATGTCTCGCAGTTCGGCAAAACATTCAAATGGAGATGTGGTGTTTATCCACAGGGACCTTTGGACAGTCTGAGAGCTGGAGCGTCCACATCTCCTCCTCCTGGAAACATCCTGCTGTCCCCTATGAAGTCCTGATTGATCCTCTGAGCATGCCCAATCACGAAGCTCTGAATTCAAAAACGCAATTTTCAGAAGCCATCAATTCTGACAAGACTGGGGCAGACAGAGGGGAACCAAAGGTGAGCTGCTTCACTTCACAAATGATTGTCTGAGCTGTGTAAGTTTTGTTTTCCTTCTCTTCCCCTCCCCGCCCCAAAAGTTGAACCGAGCTGAACCTTTCCTGCTCTTCTTGCAACATAATTGCAGTCAGAGACACACAGTCGGCTGAGACTTCCTCCAACACCCAGTGACACTGACACTGTGGAAGATTAAAAGGCCCATTTTACCCGGAGGAACACAAGAGTTGGTGAGTTACAACCATTACAGCAAAGACAACTGTACACACAAATGCAATGCAAGTCTTACACCAGACTCAGCTTAAGAATGACATATTTATGTTTCGAGTGTCCTCTTTTGCATTTCATTCTCTGTCGTGAGATTGTCAGGCGTACTAACAAGCTATCGAACCACCGCGCTTTGAAAGGTTTGGATTCTGTGGAGCCACCGAGCAGCAGTGGAAGACCTGACCTCTCCCTCCCTCTCTTGTATTGATCCCTTCATAAGCAGCACTGAGGAGCCCGAGTCAACCGAATAAGATGAAACTGTATTGATCAAAATCCGGGAATCTGGGTCATTGCGACAGCAAATGCTTTACAGAGACAGAGCGAGGAAAAATTAGAATAGAATAGAATATTAGTGAGAATTGGGACTGTATGCATGTATTTCTCAATGAAATAGATTAATGAAAGTGTTGAAACAGAAAAAGCTCCCCTTGAAAAGTTCACAGGATCTACAGCTGCTGGTGTTAAGGAAAGGAACTGAGCTCCAGCTTTCCAGAGTGCTGCTGTGCCAAGTGACTCTTTTTTGCATTTTGAAGCGCACACAAGTAAAGAGACAGCAGTGATAACTTTGACATAAGAGGACACTGAAAACTGAAACTTAAGACTTGATATTACCAATTTGTTAGTAAAGCACTATAAAGAGGTTGATCTTAAATCATTGCAACCTGGCAACATCTTTAGGCTCAATGTTTTGGTTCAGTCACACCGCTCTCATGGCCTCACAGCTGTTTTCAGTGACAAAGTTATAAAACCTACTGCAGACTACCTGCTCAGCTGCAAACAACAGACAGACAGCAGAAGTGACCAGCTGGTGAACACAGTCGAGCATTTAGTGGCTAAGAAGGCAAATGAGGAAAGCGAATGTTAGAGTTCTGGTCACAGGTGTGTGGAGGTTGAATGTTCTCCCTCTGCTTTTAGGAATATTCATACTCAATTGAGCTGGAGTTTATCCCAAGGGAAGGTGTGACGGCTGCCCGCTGCTCACCTGTGTCAACTGTATGTAACAAATAAAGACTCCTCTGCTCTCAGAGTGTGATGTTGCTGAGCCAGCTGTCCAGTCCAGATGCTGACAGTGAGAGAATAAGAAGAAAGAGCGATGACTGCGGGTGTATTTATCTCCACGACATGATGAATTATCCCTGTATACATGTATTGTTATATATGTCAAACTTATACTTACAAATGAATCGTGTTGAACACTACAATGTCATTTTCTTGTTTTAACTGTTCTCTGTCTGCATTATAACTATAATCCTGTTAGTTTCCCACATTGTAAAGGCTGTTTGGAGAGGATAGAAATTCTCATAGTGACTAATAAGACCACGCACTCAAAAGGAGGGGCTGTAACATGTGACAGGGGAGATGAGAAGGCTGTTAGCTCAACATTTTAGGTATGAGAAAGGGAAAAAGGAGACATGAGTTCAGACACAGCAAGCCAGGGCGATAGCAACGGGCAGGAGTGAGCTGTCAGAGAGCTTTTTGCCCTGGTGTAATGGACACATTTTGGCATAGCTGGCTAAAAATCACATGGCTTACTTGTCGTGAGGACATTAGAGGGCGGCGAGGAAATGGAGACTCCTGGGGACGTAATGGCAGGATCTAACACCTGATCTTCACTTCAGTTCAGAGTGTTATTTGACAGATCTTTGCGTTATCTGGTCGGGGATTTGAACCGGCAACATTTGGGCTACTGGTCAATGTTTAGGCAAATGCAAAATGCAAATTAAAGTGTAACGAAATGAGGGAATGAGGTGTGTTGCATATTTTTCACTGCCCATCAAGGAAACTATTGCTGTTCTGTCTGAATATTGTTGGGCCACTGGTCACAGGAATCTTACCCATGGAAACCTGGAAAACCTGCAGTTCATCAACACTTGAACACACACACACACACACACACACACACACACACATAGACATGCTGGCACTGATTGGTGAACACACCCACACTCCACTTCATACTGGGAAATAATAGGGCATGCAATTAAATGTTTGCAACAATAATAATTACAAGAATAACTCAGGGGAGGTTATATACAACACCTTTATTTTTTTGATTACACTAACTATTAGCACTTGGCCTTCCCCTTATAACCTAATTACTCACACCGTTCCAAAGCAGCAGGGCCTCTGAATTATTCAGAAAAGCTCAGTGAATATAAGCACCTCTAAGAGAGAGAGGGAGTAAATCTGAAAACGTGAAAGCCAGAAATATTCTGGGTTGGAAGCGTCGTAATTATAGCTCACAACTTCCCACAAAGCCATGTGCTCCAGTTCCACCCAGGCTGGAGGAAAACAATGTAGTGTTGAAGTGAAAAAAAAAAAAAAAAGCCATGATCTGTTGTTAATTACACTGTTATTCTTACAGTTCGGGGCAGATTATCAATATTTATGGACATGAGCAACTCTCCGAAGGCTACAGAGCCGAGGCTTTCATCACCCAAAACATGCAGCTGCGTCAGTGACAGGGAACTGCAGACACTCTGCTTCTGTTACCAGCAGTCATGAAGCAGAAAATGTGACTGTGTCTCTGTAAGATCAAGTAACCGTCACTGTCCACAAATCTGCTCTTTCATTTACTGTCGCTGGAGAAACATTCTGGGTGACGCTGTCTTGGTTTTTTTCTTGTCTCTGGCTGTGAGAGAGACTTGTTCATAGTCACAAGTCTGGAATGATCTGTCAGAGCTCGTTTGAATGAATGCGGCATTCACAGGATGTCAGGAACACTGTTGCTACGACTGCACATAAGCTGTGATGTTGCAAACATGGGCCAGAATAAGACCATGCTTTTCGTTTCTTAAGCTTAAATTGCTGCACGTGGTCCTGCTGCATTCAATAAATTACAGTCAGTGAAGAATTCTTACACACATTCTTCCTTTTGACCATTGAAGGACTAAAAATAGTGATTGAGTCCTAAAACCCAGAAATAGGTTCGTATTTTTACACTTCCTGTTCCCTCGTCTCAAAGTCAGTTGTTTTTTTTGAAGAGGTTTAGATGAGTGAAATAAGATCTGTTGTTCACAAGATTTTCATGTTTCACATGTTTCACACATAATACAACCCATATGCATCAGTTTATTTTAAACCAGTGGTTGCTAACAAGTGGCTAAATGTTGTTTTCCACTGAGTGAAAAGATTGGATCATCTAGGTTCCAATGAGTGTCACCTTGGACCCCAAATTTGATGCTAATGCTAGCTGTTGTGGCTAGCCCCTTTCTGTGATGAACACATAACAGTAATAAGTGAATGTGAGCTACATGATCGTCTTCATTGAATCCCAGCTGCTGAGTCTCAAACCATGTTTTGTCCTTGACTTGGATGTTGGGGGGGTCTTTGTGGTGTTTGTCATGTTGTGAGACTAGATTCGTGAGGTTTTTACCCATTTTGACCTGGACATCAACTGAAACGATTGTTTTCATTGGTCAAACAGATATTTTCACAGTCGGAAGATCAGTTTTTAGACATTTACGTACACATTTTTCAGGCAAGCACCATCGCGCTGATCATAGAAAACTCATCGAGTCAAGTCAAACTATTCTACGTCGAACTTTCCAACTCCTAGATTGATCTGTGTTTATAGCACAGTGTAGCAGGAAGCTAAGTAGTGGTGATGCTGAGGTCATGCGATTGTTGTTGTAGTTTGTTCATAGCCGAACGTCAGCTTTATACCTCAGGGAATTACATCTACGCTTCAAAAATCAAGTGGGTTTGATTTGTGGAGATTATCTTGTACATGAATGAAATAAATGATGGTGTATATTTGAGAGACAATGTGAATGATTTAAGTTTAAAGGATAAAGTATATTTCCTTCACTGAGTTATGAAATAAGCATTTAATGGACTGGTTTTCTGTGGGCTGTAGAACGTAATGATCCTGTCGAAATGAGAAGTGTCAAAGTTTAACCACCACTGGCCTGATTTTGCTTTTAAGTGACTGAGAGTGAATGTTAATTTCCGTGCCTTAGCAGAATATCTTTGCATAGGTCAGGTAGCAGAAAACACACAGGTGCAGCTTAAAACACAAATGAGGCTAAATTTAGGTTGTACCACTGAGCCAGCATGCAAAACAGCACGGCAACACCTGAGTGCAACGTTGCCATTATTAGTGCCAATTACTGGTGCACTAATGCAAGCAGCTGTTGTTGTGGGATCACAAGTATCCCAACATTAACATAGTCTCTAGAGAACAAAATAATGCAATTATGCAACTTGTAACTAAGTCACTATGTGTACTCATAGGCCCGGCACACCTACACAGATGTGTTCAGTTATTGTGGGAATAAAGGCTGAGAATAAATGATGTAACCAGTCTAATAAGATGGTAAATGTGTAGGCTGTCTAACTCTTAATAAGTTCCACTGAACTCAAAGCAAGAGAGAGACGGATGTCAGCGAACACACCTACACAGTCCAGCGAAGAGGTCTGAGGAAACCTGTGTGGGTGTATTGTGGATGTACCAGGGGTTTTAATGAATAATTTGACTAAGACTTCCAAAAAGACCTGTCTCAAAAATATGTGGGTCTTTAAAATCAACAAAAAAGGACAGTCTGGGGGAAAGGAGTTTTAATAGATTGTTCCCTGTGGCTTCTCCAATTGCAAGTGTCGCATCCAACTGAGTGTGTTTCTAACTTGAAGACACCGAGGTTAAATCATTAAAACTGCTTGGGGACAACCACCGGTGGATTCTGACTGGATTTATTCTCGACAGACATTTTTGATTTAATGTTCTGAAGAGAAAAAAAAGCACTTATTTGATGCACCGAGGTACACCTGCGCTTTTCCTGGTATGATGAGACATGATGAGGCCTTAAAGTAACAACTAAGAAAAGTGAACATGGTGTTTTGGAGGCTGATTCTAGGATTAAGTTACATCTATTAAATTATTGGATGAAATGTGAAGAAAAGGGTACAATCATCTACACATTTCAGAGACTCTTCGGTGGCAAGTCAGGAAAGATTTATGGTGCAGACTCTTGGGGAATTTGGACTTCTGACTAGAACTTGAGAAAATAATCAATTATTCAATTAGATCTTAATCAATTTTTATGGTTTCATGTTATTTTTCAAAGGCCAAACATGGCTGGTTCCAGCTTCTTTTCTCTGTTTTCATTATGAATTGAATAGGCTCCATGTGGGTATATCTGCACATGGAATAATGTTTTTATTGCCTTTATCTTGAAATCACAAGTTAAAGGAACAGTTCACTCAAGTATGAAAATTCAGTCATTATCTACTCGCCCCCATGTTGATGGAAAGTCAAACGAGAAGTCTGAAAGTCCACAAAACATTTCTGGAGCTTCATGGCAAACAGTGTGGCGGCATTCTGCTACACAACTTAAGTAGCTGGGGACTCAAAAGTTTTTTGTTTTTTTTGTAAAACTCCAGAAACGTTAAGTGGTTCTAATAAAACTTCACTTAACTTTTCCATCAGCATGGTGGAATGACTGAATGTTCATTTTTGGGTGAACTTTTCCTTTAAGAATCTCTCAGATACAGAGCTCCAGCTTGTTTTGTTTTTTTTGTTGTTTTTTTAAGCAATTAAATAAATAAATCTGTCCATGTTTTCACTATTCTCTCCAAAAATTAAAGTGCTCAGTAGTAGGACTGTCACAAGAGCACTTGAAGGCAGCAGCAGTAGCAGCAGCCTCTCTCTGGCCTGCCTGTCTGTCTGTCTGCCTGCCTGCCTGTCTGCCTGCCTGCCTGCCTGTCTGTCTGCCTGCCTGCCTGCCTGTCTGCCTGCCTGCCTGCCTGTCTGTCTGCCTGCCTGCCTGTCTGCCTGCCTGTAGGCTGGGCTCAGTGAACTCATCCCGCCAGCAGAGCGCGTCCCTGCGCCTCGGACGGAAAATGGGGAAGCCTCCTACCGGAGCACAAACCCACTCCCCGTTTTTTCTCCGAGAAACTGTGAAAAGGAAAAGCCCCGTTGTTTTTTTCTAACACTGTCAGAAAGCCCATGCACTGCGAGCCTTCTCCAGCAGCTCCGCCGCTCACAGGACTCTCCCAGGATGCTGTCGAACAAGCCTCACGTCGGGCACAAAGTGGCAGGCTGTTGGATTGTCCTCTCCCTCTGTAAGTACTCACTTTACTTTCTAATCTTCTCGTCAGGAGAAGGGGGGCTCGGCTCGGACCGGGGCCAGCTGTGAGGGGACGGAACGAGCCTCCACAGTAAACACTTTGTGCTGCGTTCAAAGGTGAAGCTCGTGTTTGGAGAGAAGCGACAGTGTGGCGCTCAAACTCGGCTCAGAGGAGACGAGCTGAGGGGGGTTTTCGTCCAGAAGTGCGGAGCCATGATTCAACCCTCAACTTCCTGAGGAGTTTTTTTCTTTTTTTTCTTCTCCTCTTTCTGGTTGCCATGTGGGTTTGCGCAGACTTAAAGCTGCAAGTTTTTACAGTTAGAGTTAATCGCAGGGAGAAAAGGAGGAGGTTTGAATCAGATCTCCTTTTTCAGCATTCCTGCTCAAATCTGTTCGCTGCGCTAAGTAGCTTCTTCCTGACACATCGACGGCGCACTGGTGGGAGTCAAGGAAGCCCGAGGATGAATGCACCTCAGGCTACAGCTGCTGTGTGCTGAGTCCCCTCTGCTGCTCTGAGATGTGCTCAACAAAAAGTCAACGATCACAGCACAGAGATGGAGAGATGTGTATTCCTCCTCTTGTTGGAGAAATCATATCCACAGTCTAAAGAGTGTCATGTACTTACATTTTTTTAATAATCAGTTAAGTTTGCTGCTGAGAAAAAAGTGACATTTCTACTTCCTGGTGAGGACTTGACTGCTTAATTAGAGCAACACATGATGGTTTAAAATCTCAGATGTGTCAGGTGAACCTTCAGGACCCTGCAGCTGTGTTTTACAG
Organism: Diplodus sargus; assembly: GCA_903131615.1. Lineage (NCBI taxonomy): Eukaryota > Metazoa > Chordata > Actinopteri > Spariformes > Sparidae > Diplodus > Diplodus sargus. Next base: position 3,457,039 of record CAEMYA010001060.1, on the reverse strand, counting down.
TACGCCCATGCATATGATCTTGCACATACAGGGTGTATTCAGTGGTGTGTCACGTCCATCGGGGTGCAGCACACAATATGTGGCTGCAGCTGTGGAGAGAATTACAGTGAGTGGCCAGTATTTCATCGGCCCGGCGTGCCATGTGGACGTCCTGCTGCACGGGATGAGATAAACGCTGAGAGCACGAGAAAATTGTCACAATTTGTAAAAAAGAAAAAAGAAAAAAAAGACAGACAAAGAGGCCAGAATACACAGAGGGATCTGCAAATAGTTCAGTACTGCAGGACAGAAGGGGCAAAGACAAGGAGCTGGAGAACAGGTTACAGAGTATCTATGAATCTTAATGCTGCAAGAAATTGCCTCCGGTCACACTGATTTATTATTAATTGGATTCGACTGAGGGTGATCAGTTTTTAACCCGCAGCTCTCTGCTAACTTAACACCTGACCATGCTTGTGTCATGTAATAAAAGACATAATTTCATCTGACAGACTTTCATTTCTCTACAAAAGCAAGAAAACTTGTCATGTATCATTTAAAGATCACCTCTCTCTCTCTCTCTCTCTCTCTCTCTCTCTCTCTGTGTGTTTCTGGTTTGGGATCAGATAAATTCAGGCTTGTCTCAGTTTGATCCGTGGTGAAATGTTTATTCTACCTCGCCTGGAAAAAAAACAAAACAAACATATACCTCGGAGCTACTATACAAGCTCAGGGATACGTCAAAAATACATCACAGCCTGGGCAGTATGGGGAGCGAGGGTCACTGCTGCAATCCACCGCGACGTGCACAGAGTACCGCGTATTTGGCAGCGAGTCAAGCACGTTTAGTTCGGGCATCAGACTCTGACAAGGCTGCTTGTCTGCTCTCCCTGTATGTAATATTCATGGGCCCAACATCGAGGCGCAGCCGAGCTCTGGAGGGTGTCCAGTTCGGTGACATTAGGGTGCCACCTCTGCTGTTTTTTCAGTGATTTCATCCATCAACGGACTCACATCTCTGATGTGCACCGGAGCGGTTTTTGCAGCTGAAGGTGATGCTGTTGGGATGAGCGGCACCACCTCCAAGTCCGAGTCTGAGGCTTTTCGACTCCATACGGGCTGCATCTCAAGTTGCAAAGCCTCCATTTGATTGATCATTAATGGATACAACAGAGATATGCAATACCAGGGGGAGCAAGTGTATTGTATAGAAACTGTGGATAAGATTTTCAAACTGAAATCTCTAAATGGAAAAAAAAAAACACCGACATGCCGTTATTATGAGAGCAGTGAGACAGAATAGAAAATAGCACATTTGTTGCTGTTGGAGATCTCCTCGGCTGCCGAGAAATCCCAAAAGTTGCTTTGTCGTCTGAGCTTTCTCAGAGTTACAGAGTGTCATCTCTGTGTTTCTCTCCAAAATGTAAGAAAGACAGTTTGCTGCCCTGATCCGCACACCCGAGAGACACCTCAGCTCAGGTGTCCTGGGGTTTATCTCAGAAGCGACAGAGTCAAAAGGATGGTGAGATTGATAAGCTCGGCTGAAACCTCTCAAGCAGCTGTCTTTGTTCTGACCGTCAGCTGTGGCGTGGTGTTGACCGAGGGAATGAAATCGCAAAACAGTCGTGTATTCTTCCGGCAGGCTGGATGTGCTCGCTGTGGTTAGAGAGCCTGAGGAGGTCTGTGCGAGAGCTCTTAGTGAGGCTGCCTCATATTGAGAGGAGCCAGATTAAGTGGATCAGGCACCTGGTAAAGATGCCATCCAAAGAGGCCAAACTCTTTCTGATCCAGGATGTGCTGAAGAGATTAGTGCGTATCTCTGACTGGCCCGCGAGTGCTCGAGGATCCTGCAGGGAGAACTGAAAGGAGCAGCTCTCGGTGAAGGGGCGAGCGGATCGATGGAGGTTGTGTTCTGATATCCAAATGAATTGAAGTGGAAAACCGTAATTTGATTTCAGTGAAATTAACTTTTGCCTTGACTAACATTGAATTCTCTGTATCCCTCCCTTTAAGTCAGTGTGGACAATGCAGCAAACCATTCTTTTATCCGAATCAGCGAAAAGTCATTCAGTCTATGAAATATCTGATTATTGTGAAGACTAACTTATAACCTCCAGAAACCCAAGGTAACTCCTTCAAGTACTGTATTTTGTATGCAGTCACGAATTCAAGGAGATTCAGTGTATTATCAGGTGAGATAAGGAAAAAACAAAAAAAGCTTCATGTTGTAAGAACTCAAACTATAAAACTGGTGCAGAGGTGATGTCTGACATTCACATTCCAGCTACGCTCCGACAAGCCGGGCTTCCGTCTGCATCACTGGACTTTCATCAGGTTGACCAGCACTTGACCAGATCAGCCATGTCTGATCATTTTTGTCCATAGAAAAATGACATACTGTATACTGAGGTGAGAATCCATAGTGTCCACATGTTACTCTTAAAGGTGCAATACACAACATCCAGCGACATCCATCTAGCCATTTCACTATATGATAAACTAACTCATGACAACAGCCAGTTTTCGACTCTAGCCTGTAAAGTTATGTCCCCATCAACACACTCACCTGTCGAGAATAGGAAAAACCAGCTCCAACCCTTAAGCTGCTTCTAACACATAACTCTCGCGCGCTGACATGCACACACGGCCAGTTCGGCATCATAACAAACAACTGGGAAGCTCGGATCGCAGCACACAATTAGGAAGTGTGACTTTATTCTCTGTGCAGCGTGCCTTTACTCCACCACATCTTTATCTTTCTGTAGCAAATAGTTGTTTGCTGCTATTTTAATGGCTACAATCTGCATATGTAGAACCTATAATTTACTACAGAGGAAACAGTGTTCTGTCGGCCCATGTAGACGCCAAGATATCCGTATCGACACATTATTTTTTAATGACACCCAGCCCTCGCAGCGTGTCTGCTGAGCTGAATGTTTTATAATCTGTGTCGGCGATTTGGAGAAGAAGACGTTTTTATGTGCACATTTGAAACATATTGTTGATCAATTAACCAATTCTAGTGGTATTTCAGGCACCATACACCATGTTTACCTACCGTAATCATGATGATAGCAACTGTCACTAACAGTGTAATTGTATTTTTCTTCATTCGTGCACATTAACCACCCAGAGCTAAAACCAGGATATTCACTGTATTTAAATGGAAAGATATTCTATCGAGACAGAGCTCCAGCCAGAAGCTCTGACTGGGGAAGAAGTTGCCAGTGTGGGTCCTAGATGGCTGCCGGCGCTGCTCGAGTGTGAGAAAAAAAGTTTAAATTCAATATGACACGATGCCAGATGAAGCCTGCGCTTCCTGCATGCCGAACAGTTTGCTGAGCAGTTTTCATAAAACACAAATCAGATGCATTATTACAACTGTATGTGCAGCGCAAACTGTGGGCCATCTGTGCCGGTTCTTTGAGGAGCCACTTTCATTATAATAGTGTTTACCGCTACTGTCCGCACAGTGTGCCTTTGTTTTGTTGTTTTTCCATTATAGAAAAGAAACAGAGGCGTTTTGTAATGGAAAATGACTAAAGTGGTTTTTGATTATTAGTGACCAGAGAGTGGAACCTAAAGTCACAATAACAAACCTTGATGCGCAATATCAACTCATCATCTTCTTCAGCAGCGGTCTTGTTTTAAAAGCGAGAGTGGTTAGACTCACAGAGAGAAGCAAACAGACGCAGGTTCGTCCGAGGCACGACACAGATTGAGGTCAAGATCGTTCTGCATGAGTTTGAGATGTTTCTCGTGGAGCTGTGTGACGGCACGTCTCGATAGCACAGAGAGACAAGTAAAAACTAACAGCGGGGAGAGAAAACCCATCACCTGCTTACACCACCAAGTACGTTTTACCAACACTACAGTGAAGTTAAAAACTGAACTTTGAATGGTCTGTTGGTCTCTGCTGTCACAATGCTGTACTTGATTGCCATGATCAGCCCAACACACCCCACACAAAAAAAATAATGGAAATACCCCCAAGTCTCCTGCAAAATAATACATGCTTCAGACACAACAAAAACAGATCGATGTATCCCCAGGCGTCCTTAAAAATATCCACTGGCGTGACTCGAATTGCGGTCAGCTGTTTGGCTGCCTCGTCGGCACAAGACATCTCTATGAAAGTGTCATATTTAATGTTTATAGCAGTCGTTGTGTTGTCTCTCATCGTGTTTGAGCTCTGTTACATTTATCCTTTAATACACATCTCCAATTTTAAGGTCCTCAGTGTTGTGTTAGTGTTGGCGACCGCGCTAATCTGCACGCACACCGACCGCGCTAGCAGCTAGCCTTCGGTGCAGTTGGTACATGTTGGCTGCTGTGAGTGTAGAAAGCTCATCAAATGTGCATGAGTATAAAGCAAATTAACTCTGTGTTAAATTTTAACAAACCTTAATGGCAGGAACACAGCAACATGAGAATCCCATTTGAGTCCATTTTGTCACCTCGAGTAGATTTTGAGTCCACTATCCACTGGCCTTTTATCTCTAGTGTTCCCTCTCTGGAGGAAAAGTATGAATCCATGTGGCTTGCTGAATGTTTCGACTGTCCTCATCAGCCGCTCTGCGCCAGTTTTATGCCATGCAGATGGCGTTCTCTTTTGAACTCGAGTGCTGGGAGCCGCTGTTTGGTTTGAGAAGGGCTTGGTAAGAGGTGAATCCAGGTTTAATGGTCCTCAGCTTGTGGATGTTTGTGCATTGGTCTCAGAAGAGTTTGTGGATAGCAGCCCCTCCGTAAATATCAGCACTGTGAGGCTAACGTGATTTTGGATCTTATTGCCTCGGCCAGATTGAATAACTTTGTTTTTTGGGGCCGGTGCAGCTGCAGCAGCAGCAGCAGCAGCAGCAGCAGCCACTCTCCAGCCTCTTTTGAAGCCGTTAGTACTCTCATTCCGCTTTGAACCATCACACATGGACGCAGTGATTATCAGAGCTCTTTTTAAAGCTGACACTGACTGCTAATTAGCATTCCAGTTAATATAATACACCTGCGTAGCTGCCTTTCTTAATGTGATTTACTTCAAAGTACTTTCATGTGGTCCCTCGATTTATTCCTGCTCCCTCTGTGCCCATTAAATCCTGAATGAAGTGGGAAGTTGAGTAAGACACCAACCAACAGTGAAACAAGCAAATCGTTGCTTAATTACTATGACTTCATCAGGATTTTTAATATTAAAGACAAGAAGTTCCTTCTGAGGAAATATTGGAAGAAGCATTCAGGTCCTGTGCTTTTTGATCCTGCTTATCTTTGTGGATTGCATGACCTTTGCGTATAGAAGTGAGATTCTGTCTATAAGCCCTTATAGGAGATTTGTACGTCTCACATGCACAGTCTGATTCTTTTTATTTGTTATTGTGATATAGCATCTTTGTTTCACCTTGCCAAAGAAACAAATTGATAAATCTCTAAAATAAACTGAGGGATCGAGAGATGATTAATAGCGGCGAGAAGGAAAAACAAAGTCCTCATCTACATGTGTCTTTTTAGTTTATGGACATCTGAAACAAGACGAGAAAAACAATTTTTATCAATTCTTACATTGATAAATGTGTTTTACCTGAAATGTTGACTGAAAAAGTAACAATGCCTCAATCAAAACTGTCACCAAAGACAGAGTCTGATGATGTGGCGTTGGATCAAGAGAGTTGTTGTCACCATTGCCATTTATATTTTTATGTTAGGATTCCTTTAGTGTTCATTGTCTGGGAGGCTTTTTTTTTAACCAGGAGTTGAATTATCTGCAGATGTTTTCTCTTCCTGTAGAAAGCCTTGAATAAAACCAATACAAACACTAAATACAGCAGATTTATGTTACACTCAGTGTTTCTTGATGCTCTTGAGTGGACACAGGATGTCAGGATTGGCTGCAAGCTGTTATCTCATGCTCAGCTTGAGTCTAAGTGAGGATGTCTTTAGTGTTCATCTTTCACAAGGTTTTTACTGGGAGCTGTATTTTCTGCAGAGGTTTCCCACTCTGCAAAACTAAGGGACCCAGTAATTGAAACCAGTTAAAAAAATACCCAGAATAAATCAGTTTCATGAGCCGAGCTGCTGCTAAACTTGGCTTGTCTCCCTGATGACTTAAGATGCCGACTTCTGAAGAGTCAAATCCTTAATCCGGTTAAAGTGATGTAACACAGAGTACAACATACCCATTGCTTGCCGGGGTCCTGCGCTCTGGTGGCTTGGAAAAAAAACGGCACCTCCCATCGAGTGCAACAGCTTTGACCCAGGATGTTGTGGTGGAGACCAGTCTCTGCACAGCCGTGTCTGATTTCATGCTTTTTTCCTTTTACATTTTCCTGCGTCCAGACATTAGCCAGGAGCAGCCAGGTCTGGCTCGAACGGTCGAAAGTCGCCGCAGGCAGCGATCAATAAAAAGTCAGCAGCTTTTAATCCTATTTTTACTCCAATGCCGGTTAATATATGTCTGTCAAAGGTAATGCGTAGTTTCAGCAATGAAGGCGAAACAAATAATGGATGTAAAACAAAAATGTAGCACTAAGTACAGTAAAGTTGAGTAGTACTCTTTCTACCACTGCTCCTTGGATAATCGTACACCTTGAACAAATGGGAACTGTGCATGTTTTTCTTTGTCAGATTCTTTGAATTCTGCTAAGATACCAACCTGACTCCCTCCCATTGTAATGAGCACAGTGTTTCCCGGCTAATTGCATCGGACGCCTGCTTTGATTACAATGACAATGTAAATTTAGACTCTTGTCGAAGAGCGTTCAGCGTGTTGACTGATTCCCAGAGTTTCTAAGAAATCAAAGCAAACAAGTTCCCTTCGGTACGGCTCAATTGAAAACATGGTTGGAAACAACAGACTTGATTATGCAGGCAGAGGAGGCGATGAGATGGAGGTGCTCCCATCAGCCCTCCTGACATTATGTAGGGAGTTATTCCCACCCACTGTCTCCCTCCCCCCCTCCGAGTGTCTCTGCCTCTCCCTCTCCAGAGTGAGCCATGAAAAGATGGGAAGTTTGAGCAGATGTAGCAGAATGTAACGTGAACTTGAATGTATTCCTGTAGGAGGCTTCATTTCACGCCAAGTGTTGCATTTTTGATACTGACAGAAATTGCGAGGCCAGATGAGAATGTAGTTGTTTAACTCCCTCTACAGAGCTCGTGATTGGCTGGATCCGATTTTATAGTTGTGACCTTTTGTGAACGTTTGTGAGTTAATAGAGTTCATTGACATTATCTAAAATGCGCTAAGCTGGAATTTAGACGAGCTGGCTTTTTGTTGCCGATTAACAAAAAAGGACACAAACGGTTTGTACATTTCCCACCTTGTACAGTTAAGTTGCTCCTTTTTATCAGCATGCACAGGCTTCTTTTTTTATAGGAGCCAGACTGCTCCACCCCAATCAGCAGAATGCATGTTGGAAATATACGTTTCTGCAAACCATGGATATGTTTGTGATGCAAATTTACCTTTCTATTGGTTACATTTTCGTAACCCTATGGTCTGGTTAGGTTTCAGCACAAAACCACGTGGTTAGGTTTGGGAAAAGATCATGTTCTGGTCTGAAACACCTGCTGTTGTTGCCACAGCTGATAATGTCACGATGTCTAGCTTAAAATATTCAGTGGTTTCTGCAAATGTGCAAGAGGCTGTTTCGAACAGTCACGAACGGATGGCTTGCACCACCATCCTCTCCACCTCCCAGCATTGAAGTCAGCTCATATGCATGTAATGTGAATGTGATGTGACGCGTATATTGTAGAAATGGCAATATGATACATATGAACCATACATGTTTGAATTTGTCCATGGTTTGCAGGATTATTTTGGCGACTAGGCTGAGTACACTTGTGCGCTGGGGTCATTGGAAGGCAGTTGATAAGAAACCAGGTCCGCACTTGAGGTTTACTAGCAGACTGAGGGTATAATCTTGCCATTGGCCAACAAACTCTGCTTTCTAGCATTTTTGAAATCTCTGTCTCTGTGGGAAATGACAAAAGCTCCCGAGTTGGCACCCTATACATGCTGAAAATAGAAATGAACCATAACCTTGTTGCGAAACAGCACAGCTGTAAGAAAGGCTAGCAGTTGTTACCTTCTTCTACTGAGGAGATTTAGCCATTCAAATGCACATATTCCATGAACAGCAGGTCCCCTGACGCCAGTTTTGTAGGGGCACGGTTGTTGCATCCTGGGTTTTGCGGCGCCCCAAGACGACTGTGATTGATTTAAAGCAATACGAACAAGCCAGATGTTTTTTTTCTCCTATAGCAGAATGATAACGGGTGCAGAGCTGTGGAGATGGCTTATGAGACTACCTCGTCCAAAAGTTGAGTTTTACAGTTGATTCAATAATAAATATTGTCAGTATTATTCTCATTCTTACTTAACTTGAAAACGTGTTACACTAGTTCAAAATGTAATTTACAGTGCTAGCTGGAACAAGTTCAATAAACGCATGATATCAAGTTGAGTCAACATCTGTCAGATTTTCCGTCAGACTGGCTTTTTTGCTGCTTTTCTCAGTCTCGGCTGCTGTTGTTGAAACGACCTCCGTCTGAAAGAGAGCGCCACAATGTGAAGCTGCTCCCAGTGACCTTGTTATATTATATGCAGGGGTCTGAATTCAATACTAACCTTTGTGCAAAGTTCACATTGTTTTCATTATAGCAAGAAGAAACAACCTTGACTTAACACGTATTTAGGACTCAGAGATCTCCAGGGAGTGTTTATTCTCTCTCAGCAATTCAAGTCAACATACCAATAGAGGGTAGAAAAGGGAGAAAATAAAAGAAGAACGAAAACTCAACATTTTAGGTTGACAACTTAAAAAAAAACAAACAACAACTTAAAAATGCAAATACCACAACTGAAACACTTTAGGTTTTACTCTTTTTTTCCTGAGTAAAAACAAACTCCTGTTTTCTTCCTATTTTCTCTCATTACTTCTCTTATTGGAAGCACTAATGCAGTGCTCATTCAAACGTGCCGGTTCGGGCTGATTGCTTGGCCTCCAGTATTGCGGCTCGTGGCTTTCTCAGTATCATCGACCCGCAGTGTCGGAGAACCCCCGCAGCTCCAAACACAGCAGTTTCAGACCTGGTTCCAGATTTAGATGTGTATGTGCGCCACCATTTTTTTTCTTTTTCTACCCTTCATTAAACTCAACAATGCAGTAATATCACAATATGCCACCAGCGAGACAGGTGTTGAGGTGTTGCCAAAATATTCGCCACGCCAAATTCTTGATAATAATCATCAGTTACGTTATCTTACCTTTTGAGGCTGAATCCACCTTGTAAAACACCCATTGGTTGAACCAACCAGCTTGCAGCTAATGCTGCGGTTTAGATCTGAAGAGCAGCGAGAGGTGCGACTGTTTGTCTGAAAACAACAGTGTCAGCCCCTAAAGATGTTAGCGTAGATGCTGCTGTCATATCAAAACTGAAGGGAAGAACAAAGAAGCACACTAGAGGTACATACTGTTGATCCGTTTGGTTGAAGTTAGTCCTTGATAGACTCTTATAGACGGATGGTTTGAAAGTTCCTGCCCCCCCTTTTCAGATGTTTCTGTGGGTCTGGAACTGCAAGGGCTCTCCAGCTCTCCAGCTCTGCAGGGTGTTGTCGGTTGATGTTTGTCGACTTCTCTGAGAGCTGCACTTCGACTCTGCACTTACTCGGGTCCTCGGCAAAACACCTGCCAATTATGAAGTCGATCGGATGAATGGTTGTGGAGAAAAATTATAGGACAGCGAGATGACAAAGAGTTTTTTCATTTGAGAGTCCACGTCACAAAAACACTAATATAATCAGTGCCCTCAGTTCATCTTTCTTAGCCAGTCGGTTTGAATACGACGTTAATGTGGGTATTTTCTGCTCTTTAGATGACAAATGTCTTCTTTGAAACCAAATGTGAAAACATAGTATTTCTCTGGCTTGGTTGGCAAGTTTGGACTTTTTTCAAAAGTGGCTCGCCTCCATTGTTTATTGGGGGCTTTCAGGACTCAGATAATTAGGTTCATTACATTGTTCGTTTGTTCTGAACCGTCGGCTTCACTCCAGGCTTTACACACTGGAGTGTTTTGAAGTTAACTCAGCGCTTTGAATAATTTAAGAAATGGGTTCCTTTGCATGGATGGAATTAATATCTGACCAAATTACTGCGGATTGGGTCATTAAAGCAAAGTCACAGAGATCATATCTATCTTATGAAATATGTACCTTTTTTTATGTTGGATTTTTTTGTGTGTGTGTGTGTTAGTGTGTATCTTGGATATTGGACGTTACACTGTGGCAGTAATTTTTAGTGGCTTGTTCCTAGAAAACAAATATGCTGCTTTTTAGGGTTTAATCAACACTCTCGTTGCCCTTTAATAGCTGCTGCAGCAGGTCTGGAGTGTAATTTAACTCTTTCTTTTCAGCTCTCTCACCTAATTAAAGTCAGATTTAACGCTGACCGATGTTGGAGTGCAGGCAGCCTGATTCAATATAAACTGCTTTATAGATTCATTCTCAGCGACACTGCTGTTTTTGACGTATTGATTCGAAATCCCGGGAATCTCTCAGCGAAGATTTTCTTGTCTCAGGATCGATGGCAATGTGATTGGATAGAAGCTCTCCTGGCTCTAATTAAAAACTTGGATGGATGAATGGTGCTCTTACAGAGTCGGCGCGGAGGAATTAGGCTCTGAGTTATCTTTATGATATTTAATTAAATATTGATAAAATATAATATCAGATAAAATAACATAAAGGAGGTCGTTTTGTCTAACCTTGTCTGTGTTCGGCAGCTGTCGGATGGGGAATTGACCCAACCTGAAGGAAACGGGGGACGAATGATTAATTGCTGTTTGAATTCATGTATTTCTCTTTTTCTGTTCTTACAGTTCATATCAACTTTTCTGCTGGCAGCTCAGGAAAAGGCTCCCAGGTAAGAAAAAACCTTGTGTGTGTGTGTGTGTGTGTGTATGTGTGTGTGTGTGTGTGTGTGTGTGTGTGTGTGTGTGTGTGTGTGTGTGTGTGTGTGTGTGTGTGTGTGTGTGATTCTTTGTTTCCTGTCTGCAAATTAGTCTGAAAACCTGCTGCTGGTTTCTTGATAATTAGCGTTAATCATTCGCTTCCTGATCATTCGCCTCCATTTAAACCTTAATTACCTGACCAACTAAAAATAAATGACCATGTGTTTTATTCTTTATTTAAATGCATTGATCGTTTGGCCCTCCTGATTGGAACCATCAGTTTGCTCTTCCACACAAATCCATTCGCTCTTTTCCTCAAGTGCAAGACAATTTTCTCGCTGTTGCATTTTCTACATAAGTCTGCAGTTGCTGCGCGATAAATAATTAACATGTTCAGTAGCTTGGTGTGAGGAGATGTTGACAGTAAGCCTCCTGGCAGAGGTGCTTAGCATCACAGAAATGGGAAATTACTGTCTTGCCTTTTACTGATGTCAACCGCCTCTTTCCCTGCGAGAGGATATTTAAAGTCTTCGCTTTGTCACTTTTTCCCTTTTTTTTTTTCCTCATATTGTTGTAAATGATGTTTGGCAGAAATTGCATTCGTTTGAACTTCCCAGTGTAGTGTAGGTGGATATTAAAACATCTCGAATCTCTGGCCTCTAAAGTTTGCTTTAGTCAGATTTCCTTTCCTGAAATAACTGTGTCACACCACGAGTGTTCCATCAAGAGTGGATACTCAGTCAAAGCGCTTCTCTTTCTTTTTAAACATTTTTTCTTATATAAAAGAGCGATTAGGGACTGCTGCCTGTCAGAGTGATAAAGCAAAGATTTAAATGACATCCATTCAGGAGAAGAAACTCTTTAAGGGAATGAAAAGAGCCGTGTTTTCGCAACAATGGAAACATAATCAGGAATAAAAGTCTTGTTTAATGTGCTGGAAAAAGAAAGATATTAAGAAAGCGGGGAATGTTTCATGAAGTTCATTGCTGTCTAATCTGTTCAATACATCTATTCTTAGATTTAAGCGTCTCCTAAAAGCTTCAGAAAAACATATTTTCTGATTTATCCTCCAGTTTTGACCTTTTGTTTGTGTCTCCAAGTGATCACAATTAGGGATGCACCGATCTGACTTTTTTAGTCCTGATACCTATGCCTGGGCTTTGTGTATCTGTCAATACCAGATACTGATCCGATACCGTTGTTGAATTAATGAAAAACTGTATACCTTCCACCTTATACCTTCCTGCCACCATGTGGAAGAGACTAAAGGCACCAGACTTTCCTAACTAAGACAAAATACTCAAACAGGTACCAAATATTGTTATCATGTAAAAAGAATTTGACTTCTTATTTATTATTATTAAAAAAACAAAACAATTGTGCATTTAACAGAATGTAATCAATCTTCTTAGATTAAAGTAAGTAAAATGTAGCCGCAGAAACAAAACAGTGTATTGGTTGAACATACAATAGTAATCAAACAGTAACCGAACATTGTAAACATGTAAAAAAATATATTAAGTCTTGAAAACAGGAATTCATAATAAAACATAGCAGCTGAACCTGAGAATAAACTAATAAAAAGTTGGTCAAAAAAAAAAATTGGATCGGCCATAGATCTGTTCATTTTTCTGATCCCCGATCCAGCTGTTTTGTCAATATCGGGGCTGATATCCGATTCTTAATATCAGATTGGTAAACCTTTATTCACAATGCATTTGAATTGACAGGTGTTTCTCAGACAGAGAGTGGGGCCTGAAATGTGCTCTACACACATTGTTGTTTGCTGCAAAGTGGAAACCAGGTTAATGCCCCCTTTTCAGATCTCCTGAGCTGAAGAACAACATTAACAAATTAGAAAGGAATGCAAATTTTTAGGTCATGGAAGCGCTCCAGTTAGAGAAAGTCATGGAATTTACATCGGGGCCATAGCAGGAGGCAACATTTTATGACACATGCTCATACATCTGTGAACACACTTGATTTATTGTTTAAGAAGTAACCCAGTTGCTGAATAAAGCAATTAATTATTGGTCTTTCCACAGAGTATTATTGACTTTCTAACAAAGTTGCGATGCAGAAGGACGTTTTTGTCAGCGTGGCAGTTTTGTAGCCAAGAATCAAGAACTATAACATCAAACACGGTACAATACATATATATATTAGAAGATCAAGTATCAAAGTATTTTTTGGTGGTTTAGATATACCCTCCTGTGTTTCCTGGCCGTGTTAACAAAGATACTTTCTTCAAGAGGACTTGGCGTCATATATGTCAGAGCTTTGATTCTCGAGAACTTCAGTGTGCAACGGCTATAACTTAGTTGTTGAGCATGATTGATATTTCTCTCAATTATACAGACTCGCCACACTCACGCTGGGTTGAACACAGGGTATGCCACACATGTTTCAAAGGTATATGTCACCTTTCTGCATTGGAAAAAAAAATGGCAAACCCTTTGTTATATTCTGAGATGAGTTGTTTTTACATTATCCTAAATGTTTCCATCAAATGTCAAACCCACAGAACTCTGTAATTTCACATAATGTGATTGTGCTCTAAGAGCCCATCAATTATTGTAAGCATGTGGTTTATCTACCTGCCGTCTGAGAATGTCAGAAAGCATGTTAACGCGCCTAATGTGCTGAACTCACAATACAGGAGTTTTAGAATCCTAATCAATTTTGAAACTGGTTTCCATCAGGCTTTGAAGCGAGGAAAAACCAAAGCAGAGCAATTGAGTCGTGGTCAACATGGGTCGTCTATTCTTCAGCGAGAAAATTCAGACTGTAAACTGAGCGCGTACCATTGATTGGCGACATGGTCAGCTGCTTCAGAAAGAACTGATGATATCTAAATCCTGGATATAAAACACTTCTGGGCAGCCACTATGAATCTGCGAGCAGTTGGGGAGGTTTAAGAATGGATCTGTACACCCCCTCACATCACCATATAATCTGAGCCAAACTTTGGTACGGACCGAGCTCCCAGGCCAGATTTCTCCTCTGATCGTCGGGAGGGGCAGAACTCCTGTAGTGTGACCCCAGCCTGAAACATTATAGTGTGTACAGTGCTTTGAAAAATGGTTGATGGTGATTAGATTGCATTCAACGGAGTCAAACAGCCAATCCAAACCTTTTAAAGCAGTGTTTCATCAGAGCGTGTTTCACATGATTTTTGTGCCAGTGGTCAGAAAAGAAGATCTCGCCCTGAATAAACGAGCGTTCACCATCTGACTTCAAACAGCTGTGCTCATCCCATCACCATTCAAATCTGGCTAAATCTGCAGGGGCTCCCGTAGCGTGTGATATGGGTAACGCTGATCTCAGAATGCAAAGCAGCAACTGTCGAGTCGCATTAAACTTCCAGCAACAGATTCATAAGAGAAGGGGTGGGGGGGGGAGCATATTGAGTGCGATTCTGCATCCCGTGGCTTATTGTTTGCTCCCTTACAGCGGAGGAAAAGACCATCTGTTCCAATTTTTAGTCAGGATTTGAGAAGTTACACCCTCTTTGATCAATATTGTTGCATATAACACTGATTACACAAAAAAGGCTTTGTGAAGTGTAAAGCAGGAAACATGGCTGCAGCAGTCAACATTTAAACAAGTGTAATTTTCAGTAGCACGGTCCGTGGCTCGCATACAAAAAAAAAAAAGGTGCCAGCGTCTCCCCCCGCCTTTGAAGACGGCCCGGAGCCTGCGATGACTGGCATCAGTTTGAACTCAGAATGACTTGGAGAAGTTGCGATGGCAGGCGCAGGTACTGTGATTATTCACCGCTTCAGGGCTTCATAAACAGCCTAAACAACAAGTGTGCTGCAAGTTCGCTAATGTAAGCAGAAGTGCCTTGATCTCATGCACTCAGAGGACTCCGAACAGCGAGATGATGCATGAGCGCTACACACAGTGAGAAATTATTTACAAACTTCCTGCAGAGGGTCTTGCAAAGCCAATGACTTACTTCAACTTGTTAAGGGCACACCTGACAGTTCCTGTCACTTTGCCACCATTCTGGTCCTCTCGAGATACATGAGGGGACTTTTAAAAAAACATTTCAGGGCTCAGGCTTTAGTCTGGAAGTGGCAGCTGGCTTCACCTTCAGGCGATGTTCCTAGATGTTTAGAAAACGCAACAACCAGGGCTAGGACACACACAAGAACACAACCAGGAGAGCGTAAGTAATTAAAAGTGCTGATCTTTGTGAGTCACTGAGCGCTTTCATGTGTGTTCAAGGCTAAATGGTTTCCTAACAAAATTATGTAAAGCCAACATTTTCTTTGGTGCGTCCTCGGGCTGTGCAGTGTCCTTGTAAACTTTGAATCCACATAGGAACCTGAACACTTTCGTCATCATAGACGTCTTTATTCAGTTCCTTTGACCACTGAAGGATGTAGAGCTTCATCTCTGTGGAGGCTGCACTCAACCTCAAGTGCCAATCAGTCGATGACAAAATAACCAGTCTTCAAAGAAATGTGCTCTTGCCTTCCATAACAACACAATCGGAGCAGGTAATCGTCTCTAATTGGACGACAATTCTTTGTTGTTGGAAGGTTGCAGAGCTTTCCGAAAAACATGGTTTTGCAAAGATGATTTGTTTAACCTCTCATCGGTGCAGCCTAACTGGCTTTCACTACAAGCAAGAAGGTCTACTTGGGCTACCTCGGGTTGTTGAAAATTGAACTGTGAGACTGACGTCTGAATCATTGCTTCAGCTCCTCTGCAGAGACCTTATCTCAGCAGGAAAGATCCTTTTCCTGAGATTGCAAACCTGCATGAATGCTGCTGCCAATGTTCACCTGAAGATCCTACTTGACCAAAACTGTTAATATCAACAGGTGGCCAAGGTGGTGCACACTCATCCTGCATCCCAGCAGGGATTCTTAAAATGATCTCGTTTAGCTCACAGCGTTTCAACCGTTTCGTATTTGCCACCGTTTGGTTTCTGATTCTGAACACAAGACGTAAAGATGCAATTACAGAGCAGAGCGTTGGTTGTTAAAGAAACACAACTTCAATTAGTATTTAAACTGAAATATGTCTTCCAACCTGACCACTCTTTAATTAAAAAAAGGTTTTTTGAAACTTCTGTCTTTACCTCATTATGTTTATAAAAATGATGTTAGTTTGTTTCTTTTGTGATCATAAGACACAGATTTAAATCGTACGTAACACTTCACAGCAATCCTTTTTCCTTTTGTAGCCTGAACAATAGAAGAACATTTTTTCTGTGTGGCCAAGCTCTTTTTTTCCAAAGTGTTCTGGTCAAAAATATCTATCAGCCATCTCATGTAGAGATCAGGGAGCAGCAAACTGTGACCCTAAATAACTTGCACAGCAGGGCTTGACAGTAACGGTTGCCCCGTTGCCCAAGGCAACCAGATTTGGACCACTGTCAACAATTTTGTGCGGTCTGGTCGCCTTTGTTGGCAACAGTTGTTCCTGTGCTTAGAAAAACAGAGCCGGATCCCTCTGTATGCAGTCTTCTAACTAAGTCAGAGTGCCCTCGGTGAACTGTTCCACAGTGTGAGAAATGGTAAAAAAAACATGGATGAAAAACGGCAAATATTACCCCAACAGATTGTTAGAATAACAGAGAGTGGTGCTGATACTGAAATGTGTGGACTTGAAGAAAAGGGAAAGACAATGAGTATATTTATAAACTCTGATAAATAGAAAAATGTGCCACAACATAATTCAATCCCAGAAAAACTAGTTTTCAGGTAAACTCAACATTAAGAGTCACAGGGCTGATGGATAAAACAGGGCAGATGAAACGTGTTGGAAGAGCAGGAACTATCACAAACTGTGAGAATAAGAGCTGAGAAAATCCATCCAAAGAAATACTTACTACATCCCGTGCGGAAAAAAGAGCCTTTCCCAGACTCTCCTATCAACTCAAGATCAAAAACATCTCAGATTTCCAAGCTGTAGATTAAACCAGGCTTGCAGGATTTAAAATGTTATATAATTTTTCCTGCTGATTACGTTACCTCGCTAATGTGAAATATAAATACAGTGACATTAGTCGCTCACTCTCACTGTCATTCTGGATTAGAAATTAACCTGTGAGCCACTTGTTCTTATATCAAGTCCTTTGTAGGTGCCGGTGTGTCTGGTACACAAAGAGAGAGAAGAGAAGAAAGTTAAAATGAAAAAGATTGTCTTTTAAAGTTAGACCCAAAGATATACAATGATTTAAAAAGCACCTTCAGTACTTCAGGGTTCACTGCTACCTCTTCCACTGGGGAGGACAGGATGATGCTCGTTGCTATGGCTACCATCCGGTGTTGTAAACACTGCATCTTATGCCACTTTAATTAGAAGTAACCTTGGCTGGATGCATATAATTACAGTGTGTCAGTTGCTTTGGTTATCTGCACAGTAAAAATGATTACCAGCAGCTGCAGTGATAGCCTAGCATTAACCAATACTGCATTTCCACCAAAATTAGCAGGTCTACACAGGGGTTTTAAACACAGATCAACCCGCTAAAACGGCCTATTGATCACCGACGACATGTTTCACGTCATGAACGCGCCAGAGGTAGTTGGAATAAAACAATAGAAAACAACTGTAGACCCATTGTGAAACAAGCGTCTGTAAAATGGTGGGTAAATTATTTTGAGAGCCAATCGGTCCAATAACACTGGGAAAATCTAGATGAGCAGCACGATTACATTATTTTATCCCCATTGCAGTTAGCCGACTCGGTCAGCGATCCAGCGATTTTGATAGCTGGAAAGTCGAGCTTTGTTGCCTTCAAAACACCAGTGAGTTTCAGCATTTATAGGTCTTGGAAGGTGGGTTTCTTTATTTGGTGTTTCCAAAAACAAAACATTGTGAGCAATGGATTCAACAGTGTTGTTATCTGCTCAAACGCGTACGCAGTATCAGTCTAAGAGAACATCGCTTTCATCACTAACTATATTTAAAATCCCTGTCTACAATCAGCATGTGCGCTGTGTATTTCCCCCCCACTGTGCGGTAACCAGTCCTGGATGCTATCAAAGTTTAGGGCTACCTTTCATACCCTGCCAAACACATTTGTTGGTCCAAATTGTAAAAGCCTTTTCTCTTATGACATTAAAAGTGAAAACATGGCCTGTTGCTCGGAAATAAAAAGTCAATGGGATCTGAATATGGTTCTGTAAGAGGAAAATAAACCTGTGCAAAATAGGAGATTGTTTCCTTTCCCATAGAGTGTAATCACAAAGATTTTATTCACCATGTTTCCCTCTGACGTCAGACTCAAGAGGGGAGGCTCAGATGTCTTGCTGCTGTGTTCCAGGATGAGTCATACAAATGTAGAGAAATCTGACTTAATGGTATTTCTGTTTGACTGCTTCAGTGATAAGAAGCTGAGAAGACAGTGGTTAGTGAACTTTCAAGAGGCTTCGGGCCATATTTCAGTGTGAAACATCTAACGGATGACCCATTATTTATGTTGGACAGCAGCTAACGTTAGCACTCAAACACTTTCTAGCAAACATAACCATGTGATAGTGTAATGCAATACAATAGAAGGAACGATGTACTGATTCTGAAATGTCAGCGCACAATGATGTAACAGTGCAGTAACAGTCGCTAGTTAGGTAGGAAGTGGTTGAACGGTAACATTAGATGCTGTCTAACGTTAGCTGATGTTTTTTTTACCTATAACTGTGGCCTGATATCCCTCTGGATTTTCACTGATCAATCAGAAGACAGTCAAATAATAATGATTTGTCAGATTTTCTAAGTTTATACGACACGCGCCCTATAACACGGCAGTGCGACCCTTCCCACCCTGAGCTTGACATCAGAGGAGAATGTTGCTCGAATGGAGTCGGATGATAAACTATTCATGCGCAGACATCTAGAACTTAAGCGCGCATCATGACGTCACCCTAAAAAATGGATGGAAACCAGGTTTTCCACCGCTGGGTCATGTCTCCATCACTCTTCCAATCCGTACCAGAGAAGACTATTACTGTTGACTACTGGAAGCTCTTTTGAATGAATGCTAATTGTACCCTGTCCTACTGATGAAAAAAAAACAGATGTTAGTGGCTGTCAGTGGGTGTTTTTCCAGTGTAAAAGTGGCATAACTAGGCAGCATTGTTCCATGCAGGCTTTTTGGAGATGCAGCTTTAACCTCAATCAGTGTCAACTACAATTAAAAGATGATGATTATTCGCCAGGTTGGCAGTAACTTCTCCTGTCAGGCCCATCATCATGCACGTCATGGGGAAAATTGCTCCTGTCATTTCATTAACAGCAAGTTAATACAGTAGTTTTACTTGACAGTTTTGAGACATTCTGCCCTCCAGTGTGCCATCAACAGGTTTTTTTCCCCCATAATTTCCAATTGAAGACAACAAATTGCAGAAAAAAAGGTATGAATACAACCTGACAAGAACAACCTGCTGATTTTCATAGGCAGCAGACCTTTTAAGTCATTAAGTCATTACACATTAAGAGCTTTCGCTTGTGAATGAAAAACGGCTATTGAGTAAAAATTTTAATCTGTCAGTTCTTCTGGCACCCTGACAGGGAGGAGGGACAGAAAAGGCTTTTTAAGTCTTAAAGTGCTCAGTAGATCTGAAAGCGTCGCCAAAATGAAGCTGTTGATTTGCGCTTTGCTAAGAAGTCGTTTTACTCCTTCAGTATGAGGTAAACACATGAATAATAGAGATCAACTCAGGTATTTGAGGTGCTCAGAGTCCTTCCAGACAGCCAGCTTCTGTAAACATCACACATTTTTCTCCGACATGTCAAATTTCATAAAACCACTACAACCTTGAATCATTCTTGCCATCAGTGAACAGAGAACTAATGTGACCTGACGGGTCACTCACATCAGTGGAGCGTCTGTGCCCTCGGGGACTGAGAGATGCAGCGGAGGGCCGAGGCTCCGGCGTGTTTGTATGTGAAGAGCTTCCGAATGAAAGGCGGGGATCAAAGGGTTGTCTTTGCGGGTGTCCTTGATTACGTAACGGTCACATCGCGTGGGTTGAGCACCGCTCTCAAGGAGTTTACACATGTACACCTCAGCGGGGAAAACCTTCGGCGCGGCGCTGCCGTTGTTCCGCGGTCAAACTACACAAGGCACAATCTTCCTGTCTGTCTGCATCAGCGCTGTGGTGCCGCAGATCAAAACCGCTCAAGGGATGGTGAAACTAACCCCTTCAGATGGACAGTGTAGACTCAAAGCAATTCCTTCTGAACACCTATGGGTGTCTGATTCCCGCTGCAAATGGCTGACAGCCTGCTGTCAGATGGGATTAAGGAGAGCGTTACCTGCGTGTAGTAGGCATTGAGGGGCCAAAAAGAGCCAAGTTCTAGGCGAGCTGGGAATAATTCATTGCACAGTAATGGCGAAAATGATGTTAGACCCGATCTGAGTTCACTCTGCCGCAGAATATTAGATCATTTACCAGAGAAAGATAGGCCTCCTGCTACTCAACTGCAGGAAAGTGCAACCAAGGAACATGATTTAAAAGGATATTTTGTTAAATGTCCAATAAGTCACCTTTTGAGTATGAAAATCTGAGGAACAGATGGATGACAGATTAAAGGGAAGTGTTTTGGTAAGATGTTGGGCCACCAGAAAAGCTTCAGTACTTCTTCACATTTATCCTACAAGTCTCTGAACACCATTTCCTCTGAAAAAATATTCTCTCATTTTGAGTTTTTGATGATGGTTATGGAGATGCTTTCTCTTGGGCTGAGATGTGGTGACTGCAACAGCCAAAAGGTGACTTATTGGACATTTAACAAAATATCCTTTTAAATCATGTTCCTTGGTTGCACTTTCCTGCAGCTGAGTAGCAGGAGGCCTATCTTTCTCTGGTAAATTATCTAATATTCTGCGGTAGAGTGAACTAGGGGTCTAACATCATTTTCGCCATTACTGTGCAATGAATTATCTCAAATGATCCAAGTCATTTTCATACTCATTCACACGTTCAGTGACACCTTATATCCTCTGAATGGTCGTCCTGGATGAGACCACTACCATCAGGACAGAAATGCTTCAGTAAAAGACGAGACGTTTTTTGACGACCTGAGTATCTGTCATCAGAATCGCTTTAAACGTTTCCTACATAGTGTTGCTTTAAAGGTTTAAAACAATCAAAACCTTCACAAAAAAAATCAACAGAATTATGTCCAAGACTTCTATGTATAGTTTTTCTGACATATCTGCTAAATTAATACACCAACTAGCTGTCCCTGGGAATTTAAAGGCACCATTTGGAATGTGGTGAAGGAGGCAAGTTGTTGTGTTTCTTGTGTTTGAAAACCTGTTCTCCTGTTTTTATTGTCTATATATCAAGTTTTATATGTTGCATTTTATGATGCCGTGACTTTGATACGGTGGCTACCTTGGCCAGGTGTTTCCTGTAAAACCCATCTTGATCTCAGAGGGACTTCCTAGTGAAATAAAGGTGAAGTAAAACATAATAATAAAAAAATGTAGCCGCCTGCTCGTTTTCTAGTTCAGCGAGGACACAGCCTGTGTGCATCTATACTGATAGAAACTATATAATTGTACACCTCCATGAAAATAGATGCATGATCATAGTTCAGAGAGCTACCGCAGATGGTAGTAGAGGAGAGGAGTAGGGGGACAGAAAGGCGTGTCAGCTCTCATTGGTTGTAGCTCATTCAAGGCTCTCCAACCCGTCTGCGACACAACCAGATATTTAGCCTGTTAGATATCCAGCAGGCGTTAACTCTGATATGCTCTGATCAGGGGCTTTATGTCGGCGATCTCCCAAAAAAAGTTGGCGAGTGGAAAATCAGGAATCCTGTTGTGTGAACGGAGCTTAAGGGGACAAGTGGACCCAAACCACCCAGTGAAGTGCCAACCACGGCATGACGGATCCATCAGATCCTCCTCTGTGGGGGTCAAGCATTCAGGCCTGTAACATGCCTTGTGTCGGCCACACGTGCACTCGCCCACTTGTCTGGAATATCATAAAGAGATGACTCATCTGACCACTTTCTTTCACATCTCTGCAGACCACTGCCGATGGATTTTGCACCACTGGACTCTAAAATGTGCATTCATCTTCGTAATGAGGGGTTCATGCACTGCCACCCGACTATAATATCTCCTCTCTGTGTAATTGTTGATGGACTGTTCCCGCTGACGGTCCACGCATCCTGCACTGACACTCTCAGTCACCTGAGATCCAACCATATTTGCTGACGTCTTTCCCACAGATGCCACTTTATCACTGTTCTTCTTGAAATACGAGCCAGCCGAGCCGAGTTTATGTGTGCAGCTCCTGCCATCCATGCCCTACGACCAGCCCTCTCTCAAAGTCACAAAATCAGAATCGTCCGGATGTCTTCAGCATTTTTTAGACTTGCCACAGAGCATGATTGGATGCAAATTCCTTAAACATTTTGCTTATGATTGCTTAATTGTACCGCGCAGTGCACCTCCGAGGAATTGCATTTGCATGTATTGTGTGTCTGCACCCAACACCGAGGGCAACAAAAATAAGGCTGTTTTTCCCAATTTTAAGTTTGACACGTTTGTATCTTATAAATATGTTCCTAAAGCCATTTTGAATTTAGTATTGTTATTTGGGGTTTAACTTCCATTGGTAACAGACTCAAAGATGAAATGACATATTTCAATCTCTCCTACATCACACAGTGTTTTTTTCAGGGCCAATACCGATACTTATTATTGATTAAAGGAGACGAATAACTAATAATTGGAACCGATATACAGTATCTCACAAAAGTGAGTACACCCCTCACGCTTTTGTAAGTATTTTATTATACCTTTTCATGGGACAACATTGAAGAAATAACACTACCAATATAAAGTAGTCCGTGTAAATCTTGTATAACAGTATAACTTTGCCCCCTCAACATAACTCAATACACAGCCATTAATGTTTGAGCCGCTGGCAACAAAGTGAGTACACCCCAAAGTGAAGAAGTCCAAATTGGGCCCAATTAGGAATTTTCCCTCCCTGGTGTCCTGTGACTCGTTAGTGTTACAAGGTCTCAGGTGTGAATGGGGAGCAGGTGTGTTAAATTTGGTGTTATCGCTCTCACACTCTCTCATACAGGTCACTGGAAGTTCAGCATGGCACCTCGTGGCAAAGAACTCTCTGAGGATCTGAAAAAAGGAGTTGTTGCTCCACATAAGGATGGCCTAGGCTATAAGAAGATTGCCAACACCCTGAAACTGAGCTGCAGCACGGTGGCTAAGACAATACAGCGATTTAACAAGACAGGTTCCACTCAGAACAGGCCTCGCCATGGTCGACCAGAGAAGTTGAGTGCACATTCTCTGCGTCATATCCAGAGGTTGTCTGTGGAAAATAGACTTACGAGTCATTGCCGCAGAGGTTGAAGGGGTGGGGGGGTCAGCCTGTCAGTGCTCAAGACCATACAACGCACACTGTATCAAATTGGTCTGCATGGCTGTCGTCCCAGAAGGAAGCCTCTTCTAAACATGATGCACAAGAAAGCCCACAAACAGTTTGCTGAAGACAAGCAGACTAAGGACATGGATCACTGGAACCATGTCCTGTGGTCTGATGAGACCAAGGTAAACGTATTTGGTTCAGACGATGTCAAGCGTGTGTGGCGGCAACCAAAGACAAGTGTGTCTTGCCTGCAGTCAAGCATGGTGGTGGGAGTGTCATGGTTTGGGTTGGGCTGAATGAGTGCTGCCAGCACCGGGGAGCTGCAGTTCATTGAGGGAACCATGACTGCCAACATGTACTGTGACATACTGAAGCAGAGCACGATCCCCTCCCTTTGGAAAACTGGGCCGCAGGGCAGTATTCCAATATGATAACGACCCCAAACACACCTCCAAGATGACCACTGCCTTGCTAAAGAAGCTGAGGGTAAAGGTGATGGACTGCCCAAGCATGTCTCCAGACCTAAACCCTATTGAGCATCTGTGGGGGTCCTCAAACAGAAGGTGGAGAAGCGCAAGCTCTCTAACACCCACAAGCTCCATGATGTCATTATGGAGGAGTGGAAGAGGATTCCAGTGGCCAGCCTGTGAAGCTCTGGTGAACTCCATGCTCAAGAGGGTGACGGCAGTGCTGGAAAATAATGGTGGCCACACAAAATATTGACACTTTGGGCAGAATTTGGACATTTTTACTTAGGGGTGTACTCACTTTTGTTGCCAGCGGTTCAGGCTACTTTACATTGTAACAAAGTGTCTTCAGTGTCCCATGAAAAGATATGATAGAATGCTTGCAGAAATGTGAGGGGTGTACTCACTTTTGTAAAAAACTTCACATTGGCAGTGATAAAAGTCGGGGTCAAAGTTTAAATACTGAATGTAAGTACAATTTTGAGCTACTTTACTTTCCATTTTCCACTCCACTTAATGTATTTGACAGCTCGGGTCTTTTGATGTGCGGTTGTATGAGGTACTTATCCCCAGTCGGTGTGTAACCTGCAGCAGATGACTGTCAGCTCTCCCCCTCACAGACAGCCACATAATACAGTGCGCGTCAGGCGGAGCTGTGCTTGTGCGTAGGAATACGGACGTTGTGCGGTTGATGGAATGTGGTCCCAAAGGAAAGGGATGTGTGGCGGCAAAGTTAAGCGCCAAAGGTGGCCAAAATTTGTCTTGCTGTCGATACCTTTTAGCAGTGTAACGGTCTGCTTCCCTGGCTGTGCTGTGCGCTGCTTCTCCACGCAGGGGGAGAGCTGATCATCTACTGCAGGTAGTACACTGATTATGCATAAATGCCTCATACACCCCACATCAAAAGACCTGATCTGTCACTTTGAGTTACATGTTATTTTGCAGATTTAAATAATTCAGTGTCGATTGGCATAACTGGGAACCAATCGGATGATAGTGTTGTGGGTGGGAAAACTTAACAGCAATCAGACACATACAAAATCACAGATACAGATAATCGTGAAAAATGCTGAATATCATCCCCAATAATCAGCCGTGCAGATAATCGGCCTGTGTGTACACTGGAGGTTAAGAGCTCTATCGGGTAAAAAAATCACTGGTAAATGGAAATGCACTCTGAAAAATGTAAGACAGCATTAGAATAAGTACATAATCTATCTAAAGCAGGTGTTCAGACACAACAGTGGAAATGCATTAAGAGACACAAGGATCTGCATCGGTGGGGGCGTGTTGCTACAGCTCCAGGTGAGAGGAAGAAATATGGTCCCTGAAGTCCTGGTTGAGTAATGCATATCTGAGTTTAAAGGCTAAACAGACAGCAAAACACTGCTTTCAATGCTGCAAGGCAGGGTTTCAGGGCTCCCAATCACCAGGCGGACATTAATCAGTGAGAATAAAAAGTGAACCGCAGTACAAAGAATGTGCACTCGCATGCGATTGATTGTTCAGAGTAGCGCCTCGCTGGATGATGATGATGTGTTGTGGAGAGGCTTTTTTTTTTTTGCCAGATGACCCTGTGTTTTTGGCCGGAGGCAGCTGCGTCCGATCCTCCGCCGTGCCAAAATGGTGCACTAATTGAAATGAATGAGGAGGCCGGATTTTTTTTTTTTTTTTTTTTTTCTGGACTCGTCACAGCCTGTAAAACAACAGCTCATTAGAGAGGAACTCTTGAAAAACACTGAACTTCGCAAAAAAAGGCCGTACGGCAGCGTAGGTTAGATTCAGAGATCTCATTAGAGCCTCGTTAAAGTCTGTCAAAAAACGTTAGGTCTTATTCTGAGTGATGTGAACTAGTAGACGCACATGCGCGCATTATAGAAGGCACACCCAGTTGCACGCAATCAATTTAATTGGTTAGCATTTCCTGATCACTTAATTCATCACCCCGGAGGTCTTGATTTATTTAGTTTGACAGTGACGGTGCAGTGATTTACTGTGAGGCCACTTTCCTCTCCGAGAGTTGAGTCTCGTCGGAGGAGACGGTGAAGAACTTTTCACCTGCCACTCTTCTGTCACCCAGAGAAACTCCCACTGCCCTTGATTTGTTTCATGAATGCTTTCCTCCTCTTTCCAGATTAGTTGTCCCTCCATATTAACCTGTTGTCCTATAACATATTCTCCGAGTTGGAAGGATTTTATACGAGTCATTATCTGATAACGAGTCGGATTCTCCCGGCTTGCGAGGCGCATGTTTTCCTTGAGGTACCTTCTCTCTTCAGCTAAGGAAATGATTTCAGAGGAGCAGTGTGTGATAAGATGAGACAGAAACCTTTTGGGCATGACTAATGCTACTGAGTCCAATTAAGCTGATGCCTTGTACCCACTGAATTAAATCACCCTGATATGATCTTGTCTGCCTGTGCATATATTTGCTTCCAACTCTGATCACCTGGAAAAATAAGAGAAGACAGACAGCCTCACATATACATGAATCATCGCTGCACATATCTTTATAATTGGTGAACTTTCTACTATTATTTCTTCATCTGAAAGAGAAGCTCACTCGATGCTTGCCGGAGCGCTCGGCTCGGGGTTTGATGAATATAATAAGAAAGACAGGAAGTGCTGGGAAACGAGCCCTGCAAGCAATACATGACGGTCGGTCGTGACAGTTGCAGGAAGGCATTCATGGGAGGGGAACTGACTAAATGTATGGTTTATTCTCTATTTTCGAAATTGCGCGTCCTCCAAAATTTGCTGAGATGGCGAGACACTTCTAGGCAGGTTCACACAACTGCCACCAAATTGCTGTGATTCCCTGTAACCACCGCGCCACGCCCGCTGAGAGTGAATTTATGACTTAGTTAAGCTCTCTGAAGGCTGCAACAGCTTGCCAGAGAAATGATTGTTAGTCTAGAGGAAGTCATAAATCAAAACAGGCCTCGGTTTGTCATTATCTATTAATACTCCGCCGCTCTAGAGCTCCGGAAACCGCCAGAACTCGCACATTCTCGTCTTTTCCTCCCAAGACTGAAAGATTTCCTCTGAACGATGGAGGTGAAAGACAGCTCTTCAAAGTTTGCTCAGCTTGTGATTGATTTGCTCATCCCTCCATGGTCTGCCGCGTGCGCTGACAGCTCCGGAGGTGGAACAGTGTTGAATGCCTTAATTGAGCCGAACGCGCGGAGCTTAAATGCTGCAGGCACAAAACCCACACAATTAGGGAGGACTAATGACGTGGGGTATCACCCATTATTTCTCCAAATAACCCACAGGGCCTTCCATATTTAGCATCACTAAGTCTTAATTAGTGATTAGGAAGAGGAAATAAAGTATTTAGTCGAAACTGTGCGTCTTCACATGAGCCAGTTTTGACAGTTTCTGTCTCGCTTGTTAAAACAAAACAGTGGCTGTATATAGGTCATTATTTGAAGACCTTTTTGTTGTTGTTGTTGTTGCTGTTGCTGTTATTGAAAAGTTTCTCTGTCTTTTTCAGAGCCAAGATGATATGCACGTCATCCACAACAATCAACTGGGTAAGTCTTGTTTTTGTGATCACAGTAGAGGCGAAGAATGAGAAAGTCAGACAATCAAAAGGAGCGAAAATGAGAAAATAAATTAGATAACACTTTAGATTACAGCCCAAAAATGTCTTTTGTAAAATATTCTGTGCTGCACACACAGGGTGTGTTGAGGTTACACATTTAATTAAAAAAATTAGTCATGATAATATTTTATGATACTGTTAAAGTTTCATATTATTGACATAATTTGCACAGAATGTCATGTCTTCCTATTGTATGTATTTATGTATGTATATTTGGAAATTGTGCTCAAGTTTTTAAGGTTTTTTGAGTGTTTTCTTTTAGAGTCGACTAATCTCAGCATGAACTTGCATTTAAACATCAGGGAAACATCACTTACAGTGATTAAGTAGTTGTAAATAATCTTGATGTGAGGTTTTTTCAGATTGGGAAGCTTCTGTTCAGAGTTTTAAAGGGGTGCTCCACGGTGTTCTGTTTTCGGTCCAGTTCTTTTCACTGTCTATCTACAACACAGACAAACAGTCAGGCCCATCTTATGCGTTTTTAAATCTCTACAATCTCGCAGTCAAAACTTATTAAACGGTCATCACGCTCTTCCTCAGAGCCAGCCCGATAGACTCTAATGCTTTTAATACTTCTACTACGAAGGGACTAATGATTGAGAGAGTCACAGAATATAACTATCTATCATCATGATAGGATGGATTTGGATGAAAAATTTCAAATTTAATTTAGATTTCACAAAGATAATCCTGCGTGCCAACTCAGCCAAATTGTTGGCTCTTTCTCCAGAAATAAAATCATCCGTCCCGTGTTGTGTAGAGAGTTAGGGGGTCTGATGTATTGTTGTTAAGGCAGTTCTCACATCAGTCTTGGACTGCTGTGATTTATAACTTCTGGACTTTTCTGTCTCTCGCTCTGCCTTGAGATTGATCGCCAGTGATGTTTATGGTACACATCACTGTATTTTATTTGACAAGGCTGGTTGGTCTCCTCTCCAGAAGAGACGTGATACTCACTGGTATCTTTTTATCTATACAGACCTTCCTGGGAAATTACCATATTACCCTTTCAGAATTGCTTCACCACTCAGGTGGGCTTCATCAGACCCGCTCTACTGACTGGCTGTCGCTTCATGTTCCAAGAGTGCGCTCTGAACTTGCAAAGACTGCTTTTAGTTCAAGCGCATCTGACTCATGGAACAGAGCGTTGCAGAGACGTTGTAGGAGAGGAGACAAACCGCCTGAAGCATTTTGATTAGAAAAGTCGATTACGATAGAGATGGCGGTTGTATGACACATATCTCTCCCCTCCCCCACAAAGCCAATCGTCGGCTTTGGCGCAGCGCAGATGTATCAGCCGATCGTGTATTTGCACTGACGCGAGCGCACTGTTGAGATTCATGACAATTCCAGTTGATTTGGTGCAGCTGCAGACGGACTTCTGCACAGGCACAGCAGTGAAGGATATCATGCTATAATGCACAAGATAAACAGTGAAAGTGAAAAAGTAAAAGAAGTCGGTGCCTGAGCGGGAGACGTGTAACCTGTGGGGGGGAAAAAAAGCTTTAAACCATATTTTGGGGCAAGTTACAGAATCTTTTGAAGCTTTTTTTTCCCAGGCTTTTTTCATGGCTGTATTGAAAGGACAGCTTGAGAAATGACAGGAAATGGAATGAGAGAGAAGGGAGACGACATTGAGCAAAGGACCACAGGTGGGTCTCGAACCCTGGGCTGCTACAGCGAGGACAAGGCCTCCGTATCAGCTGAGCTACTGGCTCAGGCTATCAGCTGAGCCCTGTGATGTCTTTTTGACCTGATTTGACTGGTGACTCTGACCCAGTGACTATTAAAAGTGCAGTGGTGTACAAGTTGTGCCTCTCCTCCACTCACTCAGAGAGGGACCTGGTCTCGTTGGTGTGAAATAACTGCCCAGGGTGTTGCCAAGATGGCTGCCAAGGACTTTGAATATAGCACCTCCTTAAAATTAACACATTTATATATATTTGGCCACTTTAGAAATATTAACCTCACAAACTCTACTTGCAATTGTGTCACACAACTGTATTTTATTTGACGTTTAAATAAATCTGTCAAATTATGCACCCTAATGGGAAAGTGTTGATGGCTTTTTATCAGTTGATTCAGGTCCTGCCTCTTATATCTCTTTGTGGTTGCTTTTGTTTTGGATCCAGGAATGTTTTCTCACTTTCTTTAATATTGCAAGATCAGACATTTTACATGAATTTCTCAAGGAAAAATGCATGGATATTGATGAAAAAAAAAAAAACGTATTTAGGTAGATGGAATCTATGAGGGGCCTGTTGGGCCTTGGCGGAGGTATGCGCTCTACTGAGTGCCAAACTTTGATGTTTTGAGTCTAAACAAATGTTAGAAGAACTGAATGGAAGTTAACCAGTAACAACACAAATGTATCCCGTAATTATTAAGGAGCAGTAGTTGTAGATAATACCAGTGTAAATCATTTCCAAGTCTCTCTCAGACACAAAGCTGTTATCGTCTTGGTTGATGAAACTCAGTAATTATTTGCTGCATCTCCCATTTATACTAAATAATTGAATTGTAAGTCGCAGGCTGTAATCTCAGAATTACCAAACACTGTTATGTGTGTATTCATATTTGTATTCTATTCATTTATATGCAGCTTGTTGTGTTCAAAGCTGCCGTTCAAAATACGGGTCATCTTCGGACACTTTTGCAGTTTGATATTTGGATCAGTTTGCATCAGTGGAACTCATTTGTAACGCTGGATGACATTCAAAGGGATGAACTATTAGTGAGTATTTTAGAGAAGTGCGCACTCAAAGGATAGAAAGCATTATCAGTCGATACAATAGTAAATTAAAGATGTCGGACATTGTGAAATCTAAATGGCAAAAGCTATTAAATGAAAAGCCTGGTGAAAGGGGCTTTTGTCTGATGCCTGCCTTGAACCTTTATTCTATAGAGTCCCTTAGATTTTTTTTTTTTTTCTTTTCTCATGAATATAGTCCCATCTCTTTATTGATTTGAGAGCAAGCAGGTTCATAAGTAGAGCAAATAAAAAGATCCCATGCATGCCTTTCATGCTTCAGGGGGCTCACACAATCACCATCTGAAAGTGATTTTTCGGGAGCCTGCAGAGGAGTTTGCAGGCAGTTTCCTGGACCTCTGCCTGTTGTTCATTCAACTGGGTCACCGCAGACGCGAAAGCACACAAAAGCAACTTCATAATGCTCTCATTTGGCACCTCAGCACAGAGAGGAAATACAAACAGACAGCTATCTGAAAAATGGAGCTTCACTATCTGGCACCGCCACGGTAATTCCCTTTGTCACACCAGGAAAAGCTACGCTCGCCTGCAGAGAATATTGTTTGTGGGCAGAAATTCGGAAGATGAATAAAGGATGTCGGACGTTCTTTTGTTTTAACAGCACAGCAAACATCAGAAGGTATAACCCGCTTGTTTATTTTAAAGGAGCGGGTGACCTTTTAGGCGGCTTTGGAGGTAATCATTCAAACGATGTTTTCTTTAGAGGGAACGTAGGGTGACTAATCTAAATCGAATGATGTCTCATTTGAATCTGAATGAAATAAGCCGCTATATACGCTGTTCGTACTGCAGATACACATCATTACTTCTTATGAGCAAACAAAAGCAGTGTGAGTCCTCAGGCCGTATATTTTGCTGCACGTAGTGTTTTTAAAAATGCAACGTGCTGCATCTCGAGAAACACTGAAACCTTGGAGAACGTCACGTGGAACCAAACCGCCTCAGGAGAGGACGTCATTCAAACCAGCCACAATATAAAGACACGTAATTGCATTGTAATTGAAATTGGACACTGTATAAAACAGAAATACAACTTGCTTTGATAGTAAACAGTGCAAAGACAATGTCTTTGTTTTTTGTAAACATATGCTTATTTTGAATTTGATGTCAGCGACACATGGCGGCAGGGCTTAATGAATGATTTATGGTTTTGCGCCGGCAGTGTGGACAAGGACTCCCAAAGCGGAAACATAAAGCAGACGATGATTCTACACCAAATGTGACAACGACCAAAACAAAGACAAAAAAGTCTGTATCTGGTGGGTAATAAAGAGAGACCGCCGCGTGTTGTGAGTCTCAAAATATTAGCTTGTGATGGTGTGAAGCTGAACAGGAAGTTGAGACGCCACTTGGAGACGAGACGTTCTGAACACAAAGAGAAACCTGCTGAGTTCTGCATTAGAAAACTACCCAACCGTCGTGCACAAAAGAGTCTGTGCAGGACTAATGTGGTGTGGTCTTTGAGAGCTATTAGTCATTATGCAAATGGTACTGAAATATTACCTTTTTATGGATTTAAATAGAATCTATTCTCTTTTCACCTTCTTTAATGAGACAATTTTACACTTGTCGACACTGAGAAAATAAAAGATCATTTCATATTTCTTCTTCTTCTTCTTCTTCTTCTTCTCCTTTTTCTTCTTCTTCTTCTTCTTCTTCCAAGGATAATAAAACAACAGTACACTATACATCATCACAAATAAACAAGCAGTATATGGAGGAAACCCTGTCTTTTTCACATTATAAAAAGTACTTTTTTTTCCATTTTCATTTTAGCTGAGCAGTCAGTGTAGAAACACGGTTTGATCTGAGATATTCTTTATAAAATCTAAGTCTATAAAGATTCTATATCACAACTTAGTCCTTGAGGATTTTGCTTTTAGATCCACTGAGCGTCTGTGGCTCAGGAGGTGGATGTAAGTATGTCGAGGTGTCCTTGAGCAACATACTGAACCCCAAATTTCTCCTGATGAGCAGTTGGCAGCTTGCATGGCAGCCGCTGGAATCAGTGTGTGAAGATGTGTGTGAATGGGTGACTGTGACAAGTGTTGTAAAGCGCTTCGAGCGGTCAGTAGACTGGAAAAGCGCTATTGAAGTCCATTTAGTGAGACCTGGTGAAGAAATGACATGAGAAGGCACACAATTCCACTTTTCAGTTGTGTTTTGTGGTTCAGTTGCTTCTTCCTCTACTGATAATCAGCCAGTTATTGGAATATAAATCAGTTAATAGAAAGCAGACATAAGGAAAATCAGATTCTTATGCTACATACTTAAGTACTTAAGAGGACACTCACCAGAGTTTAATGTAATCTTTTTGTGTCTGTTTTCCAGCTGTTAGTTGTTTGTGTAGGTGGAGAGAAACCTTAATACAGAGATCATGAAGCAAGATTTGATCTCCTGATTTAAGAAAATAACAAAACTTGGCTACATTACATTACGGTCTGCTTTTCTTCACAAAATGCAAATGTAGAAATACACCCTTGCTCTCTGGCTTTAAGGGAATAGCCTGAAAAAAACAGATGGTTATTGTTCATGTTGTAGAAAAATAAATGACCACAAGATCTGATACTGTTGGAGAAAGAGAAAATGTTGCTGCAAACAGCAGCTGTGTGGAACATTCCCAAAAGCTGCTTCCTTTTTTTTTTTTTTTTTTT
>CAEMYA010001060.1:3402415-3424213 GCA_903131615.1 Diplodus sargus | reverse complement strand
TTTTTTTTTTTTGCTGTTGAATTTCACTTTTCAATGAATAGCGTTTGGTAGCTGAGGGTAGAGGGCATCTCTGTACCACAATGGTACTGTTTGAGAAAGGAGAGTGTGTGCCAGATCTGAAATCAGATTATCGCTGTAACAATAATTAAGCCCAGAAAAGCAGCGCTACTGTCCCCTCTGCACCTGTATTATATTCATGAAGTGGCTCGGAGCCAGCTCCTCAAGACCAGAGGGAAACGCATCGTATCTTCAAGAAGGTACAATACTCACAAGATGTTGAAGTCTTCCTGCGTGCCATCTAAAATTCCCTATGTATGTACGTTCCTATACCCTCTCATGTTTCCAGGCGCCTGGCTGCATGCCAACTCTATTGTCCCCGCTCTTCTTTATTTTTTGTTATTCCGGACACGGCTGACGACTTAATATTCAAAATTTAAAGCACACGCACCAATTAATCCTCAGTTATGTCACAACGCTGGCAAATATTGCCTTTTGGGGTATGAAATCTTTCAAATAATAAAAGAAAAATGATAATAAAAAAGCTTTTCATAAATTAGAGAAAAACAAAGTTATTTTTCTAGTGGTTTATCATCCATTTCCCAAATACTATTATGGATAATGAATGGGGTTCATAAGCAAAAACCAGGAATCTGCTCTGCATTAATTGCCTGAGCTTCCTGAATTATTGATGCTAAGTGAGGTTTAAGGGTTGAGCTCAGCACTCATTAGTCTTCAGCAGAGTCGTCCGCAGAGTCGTGAACTCTAGAGAACCTCTAATGAGTGTGATTATCACAGGTTGGAGACCTTTTTTCTCCAGCCTCTACGTGTTGCATCTGCTGCGTGATTGTTTTGTGTTTTTGTTTTTTTTATGTGTTAGTACTCGGAAAAGACCGTAATGAGCTAATTTATACAGGAGAGCGACTTTTCCCCTCGTGCACACACACCCCTTTTCACGTACACACAAACACAAACACACACACACACACACGCACATACACACTTTCTCTTTTTCTTTTGCAATCAAAGTGTGTCTTTCTTTCTCTCTCCACCGGTTTGCTTCCTCGTTTCCCCTCCTCTCCGGCAGCCCCCTCTCTGCTGTTTTTCCTCTCTGTTTTACTGAGAGATATTTATGACACTGACCTTTTCAGCAGTAAGCTGAAAGTTAAATACGCCATGCTCACTATTGATCTTGTGCGAGGCAATTAAAAGTCTGTATTAATATGAGACGGCAGCTGAGAGAAAATCGTTCCACTTGCTGCATGACACATAGGCCGGTGCCACACTCGATGATTGCCTATAGGGAAGGTGAATTATTTTTATGTGGTGAAATCAAACTCTCCACAGCCTCTAAAAAGTTGGCTATATTGAATTTGGGCTTCCAGATTGAATATCACCGGATGTCTGTGGATTGGCTATTAAATCCTGGTGCTGTGTGGTGTGACGGTCATGCCTAGTTTGGTCGGGAAACTGCAGCCCAATTCTCCTGGGTGGAGTGTGTCTCTCCGATGCACCGTTTTGGACGCCGGGGGAAGAGAGATGGAGGTGAATTTTTTCGGGAGAAGGGTAATTCTGGGCCATCTTGTCTCGGGGAGTCCAATGATGTGAGTCACTGGAGTGGAGCAGGTTTTACACCGGCACAATCAGCCGCTGGATGGGGAGTCAGGGCTGCCGACGATGGGGACGCGCTATTGACATCCTCCGTCATCTCCGAATGTGTGCGGGCGATGAAGAGCTCTGGATCTGGATCCGTCGTGACAGCTTCATTGTTCCCACAACAGCCTAATGGCCCCACTCGCAGGATCGCATCCCTCTAGACTTTCGCAGACATTTATCATTGAAATTGGGCTATTGATCTGCTTTCCGTCCGCATTCTCCTCCCGCTTCCTTCAGAAAACGCATTCACACATTCATGCGTGCACCCGCCATGGACGTGTGTTTATTTAACTGCGGGGAATGAGACACTCCGGGCGGGAATGAACTGTGGCTGTGACAGCTCCGGTGACGACACACACCTGCTCTGTCACACTGATGGAGATGACAGGGCTGCAGGAGTGCCTAGAGGTCAGCGTGCTCTCAGTTCCTCTGCCACTTGGCAACGTCTGCAATCCCCGCTCTAAGGAAGTGTCACTATTGATTTGTGTCAATGAGGTGACGACGCTGGAGGCCCAGGCCACTCCGAGAGAGCACACGGGCTATATTCAGGAGCAGATTTTTACTACACCCTCTCATGTAACTGTGCACATACCTAGAAACACAAATACGTTTCAGCGCCTCGATTCTTTGATCCCCTGCCCTTAGTTTTTTTCGATGAATGCGAGGAAGTGAGTATATAACAGTCAAAGCCTTCACAGCCTTTGCAACAGAGGTTGCCATAGACCGGATAGTGATGGCCTTTAAACAATGACTCCATGCATTGAGAAAAGCATCAGATCAGAGAGAGAAGAAGGCACAATTCTCCTGTGTCTCATTCCATCCAATACATTTCAAGGCTGATACAGTCTTTTTTTTTCTTTTTTTTTTTCTGTGGAGTGGCCTCTGTGGAATACTGAATGAGTGAGGGGGGATAAACGAACACTAGACTGGTGCTTTCTAGTTCCATCAGCCTGGCAAAATAAAATCATCTGTTCCGAGGTGACCGGGGCTTCGGCTTCATCTCCACTGGAACCTTGAGTCTCTTTCATTAGAGGATTATTATTATCCAAGAGGCATCCATTTATAATTTGACTTTAACACTGAAAGCAAAATGTGTTTTGCTGTGTGTTTGGGCGTCAGGGTGCTACTTCACGTCTTTACCCTGCTATTAAATAGATTAATCGATCGCAACTTTCACCTCTGGGAATAGAGATGCAGCTGCAATCTGTGATACAAAATCACCTCTGTGACCACTGTGAAAATAGACCACCCAGACACCCATTAAATACACATCTTCGAGCCGTCGGAGTCACACTCACAAACACTGCGGTGACCACAAACTCCCTAGCAAACCACCCTGAAACTGCCTAGTAAAAATCAAGCAAGCAAGCTGTTTTTATTTATGTAGCCATTTTTTAAAACACAAGTTAGAAAGTAAGTAGAAAGGAAGGTGAAAGAGGGAAGCAGTAAAAGTTGCAGCTCTGTGAGGGGGCCATATGTCACAGTGGTGCTATGAAAAAAAATGCTAACGTGAGGATGCTAACTTAATGTTGTTAAGCGGTATAATGCTTAATGTTTGTCATTTTAATATTTGGCGTTTTGCTGCGCCATCTTTCTTTGGTGATCATATTTGGACGAATGGGTGGAGCAGCGGAGGAAATCTTAAATGGAACCGTGGACACGGTGTATTAGCAACTTGCCAATCACAACAACGCCACACCCTAGCGCATACCCTACATTCTCATCTATTCCTCTCTTAATCTTACCATCAATTACAAAATGGACATCATGCTGTACGGATATGATGACTTGAAACTAGCGGCTGAGAGTGAAACCACGTGAGGAAACTGAAGAAGTAGGGTCATTTCCCCATAAGCTTACATAGAATAGGACTTTTTTTTGTAACCTGCTGGCCTTCATAAAAGAATGCAGGTTCAGGGACTCTCTCGCAACTGGATTTGGTAAATTATGTTACTCGTGATCTGATTGGTTGAGGTGAACCAGCGATAGACGTGACAGACCAGTCTTTCCAGTTTCCAAGACAGCTTCCCGGATGGTTAATTGTAACAAAGAATGTGGACCTAGCAGCTACCCTGAGTAGTTACACCCTGGCAACGCAACATTTCAGAGTGAATAATGTAGCAAAATATGTGGATATCACTGAACAACCATTCAGAACATGCTAGCAACCATCTACCAGCACCCTAGCGACCATATGATAATCTTTGGAAATACAAGGACAAGCTACATGTTTTATTTTTCATATCCCTCTCAGCCCGGAGGCATCCTTGGATCATCTCATCTATCATCTAAAACAGTCCCTCGTGGCATCCTTGGCACTACCGGCGTTGCTTTAAATCTTTGCACTGTTAAATACAGGTAGATGTATCGATTCCACATTTGTAACCTGGTATGTGCTGCCACGAGTGTCAAGAGACAGCACAAAGGTGATTTTTACCTGAATGGCGAAGGACACAGGAATGATGGAGGTGAAGGAAGAAGGGCGCTGTAACAGGATTCTTCCTCTTCCCCTTTTCCTCCCCGTTGTTTGATGATTAATCGAAACCCATTAGTGTGGAGTCAAGGCCATAGAATTCAGTCTTAATTAGTTTCTTTTTTTACCCCTCATCCTGCTTTGCTTTGACATGGGCTACGCGTTATCTACACAATGAGGGATTGGCAAACCGCTTATCTGATTCTGCTGTTAGTCCCGTGCAGCTGGTATTATTGCAGCACGGTGCAGTATCAGGAGGCGTGCACCTCACCTGGGGCTTTAAAATGCACCGCTTTATGTGGAACCAGATGCACACACACGCCCGCGCTCACGTAGTCACTCATTTAGCGAACTCAGCAGAAGGACGTTTAGAGGTGGTGTAGTGGTATTCGCTGGCTAAGCTCGGCTCTCGGCGGAGGGTTAGATCTGTTGGGAGATGGACATGCTGAGATTTAGCAAGTAAATCCCCCCAACGCCGGGGCCCGAGGATCAATGGGATCTTTGTTATGAGCGGCGCGGAACGGAGCGACACACCCACCAACACTTAATTAAAAAGATCTGACACAGATACTGTACACTGACATAGCGTCTAGCCCTGACCCTCGCCGCTAATATCTGAACCGGGGGTGGGAACAGGTTCGAGTAGTGTAATTGAGGAGGAGGCAATCCATCTAATCCTGCCATTGTCAGCAATCGCCCTTCCCCTCTTTCCTTGCACTGTTCCAGTGGAGAGATTATAGACCTGCTAGCTGCGGCGGGCACTTATTTATGTTTTGAAACACTAAAATGCACTTACTCAGCAAATTTTGAAACACTTCATGGGAAAAACACTCCTCCTGGTAATCATTATTTATGGCATGTTATACCCTTTATGGCTTTATTCTGTGCAAATACTTAAATAGTTAATTAAAATGTCAAAAGCAAGTGTAAATTATCTGGCATGAGGCCAGTTGTGTTTGTTGGAGCTCAAATTAAGAGTATAAAAACTTCACGTTTCATTACTGGAAGGCGTCCTGTCATTGCAGGTAAATTCTAACATTGTTCCTGCTTTTCTTTTCTTTTTTTTTTATCTCTCAGCTCTAAATCCTTGAAAAGCCTTTCTGTTGTCACAGTCGCTCCAGCCAGGAGCTGCAGACTTCATTTTGATGTGAGGGACAGCTTACAGGATTTAGGAGTTGTCAAATGTAATTGTACCGAGCCAAAGACAAAATGACAGATTCTTTTTGATTTTTTTTTTTTTTTTTATTCCCTGCCCCCTCTGGTCCGCTGCTCTGGTTTTGATTGTGCTGGCCGTGAGGAGCCACAGGGTTTATGTTGACATTTCGGTACAGCCAATGTCATTCTTCACTGAGCTGCGTCACTATTACTGCCCTCCAAATGGATTTCACATGAAGAGGAGCTGCAGCAAGCCGAGCCAATGACAAAGATGGCACGTTGAAGTTGCAGGTTTTAGACCGGCTTTATTGAGCGACTGCCTGTTCACCTTGGCTTTGATATGCAGCAACAATACCGAGTTTTTACTGACAAAGCAGTTGTGTCATTTAGCCTGAAGTGGACAGCTGGTCTTTGTCAACCTTTCGGGTGTTATGTTACCTCAGAGATAGACTCTTCTGACTGATCATCTTTTATTAAGTCACACAATCAGTCCTGTGACATTTACATACTCTCTTCCCAAGCCAATTAAGCACTTGATGTGCCAGTTATCATCTCCAGGCCAATAATGGAGATTAGCAGAAAGAAATAATAAATTAATAAGAAATCACCTCAGTTATCCCGACAGTTGCTCTTATCTTGTTTTTGCTCTCAGAAGGTCATCGATTGCCGTGATCCTTTTTTTCACAGTATGTGAGCCGCCTCGCAATCTCTGTCCTTTGTGTTCCTCCAGACCTTCGGGAGATAGTGTTCGTCCTTCAGAGTCAAAGCAACTCCTACCATGAGAGGCAGGCAGAGAGACGGAGAGCGGATTTACTGAAGCAGGCGCACGGCCTCACCGAGGTAAGAGCCGAGACGTCCTCTCGCACACCAGGTCTCGAAAGCTGACATAGATCATAGACACAAGTATGTGTAGATCACGATCGTCACCAGCAGCAAACGTCGGCGCTGAACACGAGTCGCTGTAAGCTGTACGTGTTGCCACATGGTGTCAGCACTGATTTTTTTAAAATGATTTTTTTTTTAATCCATTTGGGAGAAAGTACACATTTCACTGCATAGACAAACAGCTGCGCCAAGTGTTTGCCATTTGTTACGCTATTACTCAATTCTCCTCACTGTAAATATTGAATGATAGTGAGGAGAATTATTCATGCTGCCCTTCAGATTAAACCTCTGAAGTACATCTAAGTCCGAAAAATATGAAAGTGTAGCTTGAAATATGCATACGCGTTCTCAGCTCCTTGCGACAGTAAATCGTGAGTGCCTGCTCATCATTTTTATGTATTTAGAGAATCCAGACATTTGCGCAGCTTTGATGTTCAGATACACAACAAGCCAACCTTCTGTTTCTGACCTTTTGTCTGTAAATGTTTAATGAGAAGTGATGATACGCTCGCCGTAATGAATATTGTAATTTCCTGATTATGAATCTCGTGTTTTCAAAACAAGGCTGGAGGGAAGGAGAGGCTGCACGTTCTCCCGGGACATCAGCCCGGTATTTCAGGCAATTTATAACATTTCCGCCGGTAAAAAAAGACACGGAGCAAATTTACAGGTCAAAACGCCCTTTGCTTCTGTTCATTAAATCTAACAACAGATGACATGCACTGTAATAAATGTGGCTGTAGTCCATTAATGCGGCATAACTAATGACAACAGTGTAGTCAGTCAGAAGAGGAAACTGCTGGTTGTGCCTCCTGTATCAGCAGACCTATGTAGATCTTCATGTTTCTGTTGCTCTGGATTTGTCCTTGTCGGCGTTGTTGTCTCTCTGTGCCACTGCTGGATGTCACATCTCTTTTATCTACAGTATTGACTGACTGTCCCAAACTGACAGAGAGGAATATATGATTGATCATTATTTCTCTGTTTAGTGGTTGAAATTAATATCAAAATATGCATACCATGCGCTTGGAAAAGTACCAGTTTTTGTCTACAACGATCAAGAGAACTCCACCTTAAGCACAACAAAGTCCAAAGAAAGAATGGTTTTAATCTGATTTGTTGACGGGATTGTTCCGTGTCTCCTGTAATGAATAGTGGCGTCAGTGGATGAGATTCGTCATGCGAAGATTTAGTTTCACTAATGGACATCAAGATTCATAAGACGAGACAGACTTTATGAACCGCACATCATGTCTTGTTTGCATTTACGATCTCGGAGTTGTCTGGCGTTTTTTTTTTTACTACATGTTGCATGCAATTACACAAACTAGATCCAGGGAGAATTTTAATCAGCGACTTCTCAAAGAGGCAGGCGGCAGTAAAGGTCTGACGACTTTTCAAAGAGATATACGACCCGAACACTTGTGATCAAAATGATTTATCTTCACAGAATGAGGGTGAAAACACCTTAAGCCTCAGGTGTGGGCACAGGCCTCACAGAAGGACGCGCTGTACCTCCAGCCGAGGCGGCAGAGTCCTCACAATGATTATTTGCTGCATAATAGAAAAAGTTAAAAGTAACTGAGTCCATTTCTTCAAAGAGGATAATGTGCCTTGACCAGAACCTCAGAAATATGAAAATGTCTGTACAGATTGAAAAAGAGAGAGCACTGTTAACATACAACTTCTTTATTGTTGTGTGTCAGGATGAAAACCAACTGAGCTAAAATCTAACCATCAATAATCACTTTTTAAAAATGATCTTGAGGTACGAGAACACATAATAACTATTGACTATTTGCTTATTAGTTTGCACATTGGCAGCATATCGGCTGTTTATTACTCTTAATAAACCACATATGAATACCTTGTTCTCCCTAAGTTCACTAGTAGAACCTGAGGGGGTTTATAACTGTAAAACTCAGAGTCCAACATCAGTCGATATTTAATGCTATTGTCTTTTTATGTAATTTTTATGCCTCTGCGAAGCACTTTGAGTTGCCTTGTGTCTGAATTGCCTTGCCTTGTTTTTTTTTTATTCACGTAAGAACAGCAGTTTATGAAAAACATGATAGAAACGTCTTTTACGCCAATGTTAAACAATCATAGATCTACAGCAAAGAAGTGATCGGCTGCATTTTTAGGCCACAGCCCAAAAAGTCTTCATTTGCGACTGCAGCCAGAAAAGCAGCTCTGGAACTAAGATTAGTAATTACCAGCTGTTGGGAAAACTGGCTGAGTTACGGCTCTCTGCTGCCGGTGTTGTATCTCGCAGAGTAAAAATCCAGCAAACAATATAGCAAACACAAAAAAAAACTGTGATTGCTTCAGTAACATTTGAGTTTGAAGTATGAAACTCTCCAGGTCGTCGCATTTTCTTCCACCCCCACCTTTACAACCAGCCATCACACACTTCACTCGCACCTCGAAGCCACAGCAAGCTTATAATTCCGCTCTTTAACAGTCTTACACGGTGTTCCTGGGATACTGGAGGAATAACATCAAAGCCACATCACATAAGAGACTTATTTAGTTCACAGCTGTTAAACATGTTTGATGTACAGTATGTTGTGGTGTTTTGCCACTGAAAGTCTTTTGCAACGGCTCTGTTATGTTTTGAAATCAATTTCAGACATGGGAACTGAAATAACTTTTGATTCTCAAGGAAGGAGGATTAAACTCTTGGACTTCATATGATTGAAAAATTGCCTCTTGAATTATTTATCGCTGTATTAGTAACTAAATATGTGAGATTTCAGCTCAACATCAGTGATAAGATGAAGGTCTAACGGTCTGATCGTTGCACATCCGAGACGGGAAGTGCGTGTAGTATCGCTATTTGTGTCTCGGAGCCTTTTTCCGTCCTCGGCAGATATTTTCTGCTTTATCCCCGCCTGACTGTGGTGTTCGCAGATTCTCAAAGACAGGAATTTGTGTATTCCGTGTGGCGACTCGCGGTGCATGTTCCTGCAGCTTGACATTCTGCCTTCTGGGAGGGATTCGCATTACATTCATATAGTATTTTTGTCGTTTAGCCGTTGCTCATATCCACAGGGACGCGCAAGTGCAACAGAATGAGATTAAACTCAGAAACCTTCAACAGCAGCAGTGACACGCCCTGTTTTTCAAATGATTTCATATGCATCGTCTGACAATTGATGAAAATGTCTTGCCGTGGAGGTTTGGCTCTCACTGGCTCGCGTCGCTCGGCCATCAGAAATGTCATTGTTGACCGCGGCTCATCGCTGGAGTGCCTCTGACAGGCTCTACATCCAGCCTCCCCTCTAGCCTCTCCTCCGGTTAAAAGCATAGCTTCCTGTCCCTCTATGACAACCTGGTCTCGGTGACCCCCATCTTCTCCCAAGCCACCAAGCAATCAGTGTCCTATTCGTTGCAAGCATGTCCACACGAGCACCGGCTCTTATCTGTTGATTAGGAGTCTGCCGCTGGCTCGCAATCGCCGTGAGAGAATCAGCCTCTTCTTCTGCCTCCTTTATCGCGGGAATGTCAATAGCTCTTTGAAGCAAAAGCTGTTTTTTAAGATTGCATTATTATCTGAAGACTGCGTAGTTATTTTTTTTCTATTCAACTTTTCTCTCAAGTTTAAATAGAAAAGGGAGGTTTTCTTTCAATGTAACAGCGCTGGTGTGAATGTCAAGTAGAGAGCCGTTTGATGGAATGCCGTACGTGTCATCATTAGCTTTAAGATAAGGCTCGTATTAGGGGAGAGCCAACAAACCTCGACAGGCTAATACGGTTTAATACGTGTAAAAAGCGTCAGACTCATCGCCCAAACCAAACAGGCTGACAGAATGGCTCAGAGGAGACTGTTCCCCCTGACTCCCTGCATGATGAGTGGACCGTGCAGTAATGAACCACAGGGTCTCACGCTCGGCTGCTTTGTTTTCCTCGCAGTGTGAGACATCGGCTCACTCAGACAATCTTCACACACCTTCTACTCTCTGTCCTCGATACACAGAATTCTGCCGAAACAGATTCCTCTCGTTGCGAAGTGATTGTGTGCACTGTCCGTGCCCTCAAATACCCTGCGCCTGTTTCCAGTGATATTTCTGTCTTATTTCTTAGTTTAGGAACCAGCAAGAGCACAAACCCTGAAGGCAAAATGGGTTTTTGAAGGATCACACCAGTTTTTTTACAAGTTTCATCTCCTTACAGGATAAGACTGCCATTATTCTGTGTTGTTCTTATTGGCAACTCTTCACATGAAAAAGATCCGAGCCACAACACCAAAAAGCCGAGGTCAGGCGCCGCAGTACCAGCTCGATAATGGTCGAACTCAACAGATGTTGTGAGCGAGAATGAGCCAAATTTGGAATATTTGAAAGTGTGATTGACAGGACGGCACAACAGCTCTTCAAAAGTGAAGACAAAACATCTCAATTGCTCCCCGATGTCAGGCTGTAGTAAAGCTCATACATCCCTGCTGCTCCATGTTGGCAGGTGGGACATGGACCAAACTTAGTACACATCAAAAAATAATGGTTTGTCATTTTAGGCACACTGACAAGTCAATCATTAAATCTTCTGATTAGTTTGCTTTTAAAAAGTTGTTTGATGCTATAACAAAAAAGGGGTGTGACAACATGATTGACAGCTAATGTTCGAGTAAGGAAGGTGTGTGGGCGGGAAGTTGATACGGCTGCTCCACCACTCGAATGCTGCTGCGCAGACTCTGGCTACAAATGACGTCACCAGCCCAAGATGACAGCAATCGTATCCGTGAAGTTTTGGTTAATATTTGAACAGCAGGGAGAGATGGCATTACACTGTCCTTCCTTTAAATTTAGCAAACCTTCAACCACATGCATATCACCACACAAGTGCAAGATCGCAGTCACCTTCTGTATTTATGCTGCGCTGAGTGGAAGGAAGAAAAGACAAGAGCAGGTTTACTTTCACACATTAAAGTGTCTACACATGTCAACATTCATTGTAGTTAATGTCAGGTGGAACGGTAAAGTCAATTCCTGGCACTTTAACGATGATCACTCGTCATGTCGTCCAGCCGGGCCACGGCAAGGATTTATGCGACAGAGATGTTCTGCTGTCCGACCCATTGATCGTAAAAAGTGAAGAATAAATTAAGAGATCATTATAATCCTGCTTAGGATAAATTGTAATAATGCTAGTGATCTCCCTGACAAAGTTTAATTTAATACTTAGTTAGTTTGGAAGGTTAAACCTAAAATTCCCATCAGCCTCAGCTGTCTTTAGTGTTTATTAACAAATGTTAGCATGCTAATAGGCTAAATTAATATGTTGAAGACATAACTCTAAAAACTGTACTGTCTAAAATATGGATGGAGATTTCCAGGCCTGAAAAGTGGAGCCTTAAACCTACATTCTTTCCAACGATCAGCAGGGGGCAGATCCACTGGTTTCAAAAAGAAGTCTGATTGCATTTAAGCTTATGAGAAAATGACCCTGCTTCACACTTAATTTATTACCTCAGTGAACAGTTTCTTCTTGAATTTATGGAACCAATCGCTAGTTTCAAGTCTTCTCCAGCACAGCATGGTATTCATTTTGTAAATCATGGTCCTGTTTAGAGGTAAAAATAGGCGAGT
Organism: Diplodus sargus; assembly: GCA_903131615.1. Classification (NCBI taxonomy): domain Eukaryota; kingdom Metazoa; phylum Chordata; class Actinopteri; order Spariformes; family Sparidae; genus Diplodus; species Diplodus sargus. The sequence goes on along the minus strand of CAEMYA010001060.1, from coordinate 3,412,459 downwards.
AAGTATAAGGGCGTGGCTACATTCGCTGCCCAGGCGTGTCGGGTTCTCAGTGGGATCCAATCAGGATGTCCTCCCCAGCTCCAGCCTCTCACTCAAAGACTGCACGGTTACTTCTGGCTCCAAAAAAACAAGATATGATGGCTGTTATGCTAAACTGTGTTTACAGCTGGTCTGATAAAACATTATTCCATCTCAGTTTTTTCTTCACCAACTCTGTGGCACTCTGGAAAATGTGAATCTTTAAAAACAGCTGACAAATATGTAGTTATTTCTTTTAAAAGAAAGTCTAGATAATGTCTTCATGATGTGTTTTTCCTTGTAGCTGGTTTTAATTATAAACGTAACAACTCTTTCTTGCTGCAGTTTAAAACACACTTGGTGCTCTAGTGAGTCTTTAAGGAAACAGTGCGGGGCATCAAATAAATTACAGTGCTCATCTGTGGCACACTTTGGCAACACAGGCAATGCTCGTAGGATACATTTACTGTTTATTTTGGTCTTTCATTGGATTTGTTGACACTCAAATGAACACAGTCTGTGTTCATTTTTGTCAGCGTTGCGCAGTTTTGCTGTGAGGTCAAGCAGCGCAGCTTCTTCCAATTTTCCCCTTTGGGTTCATTCGTGCAGAAAAGTTCCCTTTTTATTGTCTGCAGCCGCTTTGTGTGTCTGTTGTGCACTTAATAAACATGTCTGTATATCCGGTTTGTGTTGTCTTTCTTGCAGAAACCACCGGTGGTTTTGCTTCTTCATAGTTTATCAGATAATGAGGGAGATTGGAGCATCCTTCCTCTGCTGCCTTAGTAAGTATCCCAGAACTCTCACAGTTGAACGAGCACGTGATTAACTGAAGATTTGAAACGTCAGAAACATTTTGTCCTCCCACAGTCGAGATTTGGAGGGTTTTATTTTGGTTTTGATGATTTTTTTTGGCTCTTTTTAAGGCTTTGAAGCTGTTTCAAGCACAATATCTTTGATTGATTGCTCCACATTATAATAGAAGCCATCCAAATGTGTCTATAACTGTGACAATAAGCCTATTACCGCAGTTATTCAGTGGTCTGAACAGCTTGATAATGACATTAGCTGCAGTCGGCTACATGATTGGGCCCCCTGAAAAAATCCAATATGTGCTCCATAATTGTTTTGCTGAGATGTGAAATGACATCTGAATCTGTTTTCTTCTTCCACTGTAAAGATTTAGGACGTAGATCAGAGAAAGCAGCCCATATCATTACAGAGCCGCCCTCCCTGAAAGAAGCCTTTGTGCTTGTGATGTGTTTTTTTTTTTTTTGTCCTTCAGCCCTCAAGGGAAAAAACTGTGTGGCTGCCTTGATCTGACTGGGTCAGGAGCCTCAGTTAGATAGTTCCTCACACTGGACTGGGACAAAAAAAACAGTTTTATGTGGTGTTTATGTTCCATTTATTCTTATTTTATTATTCAGCTCTAGTTTTGATGTTACTCTTTTTTTTTGTCTTTCCTCAGCTTATCGTACTCCTTCGGGAAAAACTCATCCTGGATTGTATTTCTCGAGGAGGAAACAAATGTGAGGATGTCTAAGCTCGCTCAAGTGCTTGCAAAATTCGACAAGAACAAAGTGAGTATATTTCCTCTAAACCTCCCATTTCTCTTCATCTATCTATTTTGAATTCATCAGCGAGACTATGGCTTTCTGTTTGCAGCGCCGGCTTAGCTGATCATCGCTTCAATTAAGAGATATAGTATCGGGTTGGCCTCGGCTCAGCTGCACCGAGCGCTGCCAGCTCACAGTGAAACCTGTCAGACATGTCACTCCGTTCTCTGCTGTAGACGTAATTTAAGGCCTCGTCTCTCCACTCGTGAAATTACATTCTTGTATACGGGTCGGTGAGGTAGGTCAAATATAAGTATTAGATAAATGCTGCAGTCATAAGATTATACTTTGCGGTCGATTTTTTTCCTAATCAAGCCTTCTCCATCGATAATGTGTTTGTTTATGAATTTTTAAAATAATCCAAATATCAGCTGCATTGTTATGGTTCTTGTTGCCATGCGCATTTGTTGTCAAGCATTCACAACACAAATTCTGCTTTCAAGTGAATCGAGATCAAAAACAATGTTAATTCCACTTTGACGCCAGAGCTGACAAGAAAAAAACAGCTTATTTTTATCAGCCAAGGCTGAAGTTTTCTCTGGTCTGAGAGAAACTCGGCACAACAATTACGGAAACCCTTTTTATTCATCTAGGACTGTTAAGACCCTGCGTGGTATTTCAATTCCAAGTCAGAGATGGAAGTCATTATTGCGTGGATATGAACGGCCTCATCCAGAGGAAGAGACGACCCTGGATACATCACCATTCGTTACTACACACCCTGAAGCACAGACGTCTCGCTCAGGCGTTACAGTGATGTGTGGCCGGCCTCATATTGTGATAAGCCAGACCAAATTAGATTTTTTATTTTTTTTTTCAGGAGCGATGGCCCTTTGCAGAAACTAGCTGCCACTTTCGAATAACTTTTACCAATTAAGACACCGAGGCACTAAAGCGTGACAGTTATTTAACTGGGTATGACGTATGATGTATTTATGATATGCCGATCTGTTGGCAGATATCATCCATGAAGGGGAAGAAAGGGTGTTTCTTTCATACCTCAGCACGTAAATGACAATCACCACTTAATGCAAATATATGTACACAGAATATTAAAAACACTTCCTGCTATAACACTATACGATTTAACAGCACCACAAACTGCAGGAGCCAAAATGACCATAACATTAAATCAATACCACTCTAAACATGTGTCAACAACAACTGAACTTTATCACCTTTATGAGGAAGATTTATAGCAGGGATGTTGGATTAGACCGCTGTATCTTATTAACTGGCAGCCGTTCCGTTGTGTTAAACTAATTTTTTGAATATTTGTGGTTATACAGCACTATATTCTTGAACTGTAGGACTTCCAGAAAAAACCTTGCTGAAAAGCAAAGCTTGGAATTGAACTAAAAGTCAGTAATTTGTTCGCCTTCTGCTTGTTCTGTCTTTAGTCTGACTGACAGGAGCCTCGCTGTCCGGTTAGCTAAGTGTTCGTTACTGTCTCATCCGCATTTTTCAACGGCCGTCATTCTTAGATGCATCGCGACTCTCTGTGAAAAGTCAGTAATGAGAAATGTAAAACCCAATTCTCAACATGACGATCACCTGTAACAGTTTTGTAAGGCTGATCTGTACGCTTCTGAAGGCTGACCTGACTGGAGTATTAGTAAAAATGTATAAAAATTAATCTAGATGTATCGATGGCGGTTTTAATAATGGCATTGTAACCCTCTGAACGTGAATCATGAGACAGTTAGAGAGCCTCCTCTTATTTACCGTACACAAACACCAGAGTGTGGTATCTGTCTTCTCATCAGAGAGCAACAAGCATTTTTATTTTGCAAAATAAAGCTGTCTGAGGATTTTCTCTCAACGTGAGACACTTTTTACTCCAGATACATCAAGAGTTATGACGAGAGCCTTTCTGGCTACAATTTGTGGTATTTTAAAAAACGTTGTTCTTTAAAGAGATCTCATTATTTCCCAGACAGTGAGGAACTTAATCACCAGAGAGAATTACAAAGATTTTCTGCCAAGTGCAGTGTCAAAACTCCCAATTTAGGCCAGATGCCCAAATGAGCCTTTTTTTAACAGTCATTTATTAACGGTAAAAAGAAATATTAAGTGCAACCTCTTTTTTTTAAGTGTAACAAAATAAAGAGAAGTAACCTGCACTCAGCCTGTCACTTACTCCTCATTCATCAGGAGTGGTTTCTCGGCAAGCCCCTTCACGACGAGGAGTCGACCATCATCCATCACTACGCCTTTGCTGAGAACCCCTCCGTCTTTAAGTATCCTGACTTTTCTGCCGCCTGGGCCTTAAGCGTCCCCCTCGTTGTTCGGTGAGTTTGTGCAGCAAAAATTGAGCCGTTCAGTTCTTCTAACAACAGTATTCCCGAGGTTTTAAAGGCTGCATGTGTGTTTTATATTTCGTATTTTAGGCTCGCAAACAAAGTGAGAGATGAGCCACTTAAGTCTGACTTCACCATTGACCTGAAACATGAGGTAAGATGACACCGCACGCCGCTCGGTTACCTTCAGGCCCGTCCTGTTTGGGAAAAGTGATGATGAGGTTGCTAGTTTTTTGGGTTTTTTTTAGCCATTTTCCAACAATTTTCCTGTTCGTCACACTCAAGCCACACCGACCTACTATAAGTTATTTGCACAAAGAGCGAAGCATGAAATCCATCTAACCTTGAAGTGAAATCTCATTACTTTGGAGAATTGTCATGGCGCAGCGCTGAGGTTCTTATTTTTTATCACTGAAATTCAGTCGGGGAGGCATCGAGGGATTTTTTTGTTCAGTAAACACGGCGTCAGACTTATCATAGCTCAGTCTGGAAAAGTGGTTCAGTTAGAAACGGCATGTGCTCAGTCCGAGAGATTTCATTATAACGCCGTGTATTATCATAATGCTGTGTTTCAAATACAATTGAGGGATTTGAAGCCTTTTGTATTTTTAATGCACTCGACGAACGTGCACTTTCAACCTCGCGCAGGCGAAAATAAATATCACAGATATGCAAAAAAGCAGACGGAGCGCACGAATCGTCAACGTCAATCCAGTTCACCGTCAGCCGATTACCTCCAGGCTGCAAGTCACAAAAACATCACAGTTTCTGTAGATCCTGATTTTTTGGGACAGTCCTCATCACGTATTCTGTTACTGTAACGTCTCGATCTCCCCCCTGTAGAATAGTTCAACTAAATCCTAGATTTGCTGAGGTACAGCAAAACTACACCAGCTCTCAGTTTCTGCTCCTCTGTCGTCCCCCTTTATCTCTTTTGTTAGCGATCTTTAATATTGAATATGTGCTCTTGAGTTTGGTTGTGGGAACAAAATTGCGGTATTTACTTTAAACGGAAACGTCGCCTCCGTTAAGCTTCTGATAAAACGTTAATGTCTGAAAGATTGCATCTCGACTGCAGCTTGTAAACTCCCAAAGATCAATGTGTGTTATTGCAGGTTGCCTTGTATATCTGGGACAACGGGAACGGCCCACATCTCACTGCTGTTCCTGAGCTGTGCACCGAGCCAGACGACTCTCCTCAGTCCCTCAGCCGCTGTGCTACCTCTCTCAGCGAGCCTCCACTGTGTGTGAGTATCTGCCTCGTGCACTGCCTCAGTGTGATCATCCTCACTTTGCTGTGTAAAGGGGACCAAAATTAAACAACAGCGTAAACGAGGAGCAGTTCACGGTACGCTGTGGCCACGTCTGTGATGATCTACAATGATCTCTCAGGTCACGTGAAAGCAGCATCCAGTGAACGTTATTACCTTCATACGCCATGAGGTACAACACTGTGCATCAACCTAAAGGGACAGACGTTTGGGTTTGTTTTACTACATTTAATTTCGACTCCCGCCAAGGAGGAAATACTCCTCCATTGCCAAGCAACACCTTTTTGAGTCCTCTCAGAGTCTAGAGTTACATCTGACAGTTGTTTCATCCGAATGTGTCCAGGTCTGTCCGTCTCCATCACTGACTGAGTGTGAACCTGCGCTGACATTAGAAGTGTTTCTGTGTTATCATATCTGTACGAGGGAAATGAAAATGGTGACTAACTAAGCTCTCAATTTCTCCTTCTTCTGTATCCTCTTCTTAATCTCTTATGTCAGACATCGTACTCACATAATCATCAGGGTTTTGTTACATGAGCATAAATCTGCATATTTTGGGCTGGATTTGAACTAAAACACATGCGCATCTAAAGTATTTTTCACACTGCATATTCTTATCCCAAGGCTGTCCTTGATCCTGAGTCAAGAGTCAAGAGTTGACCCTGTTCACGCACATTGTTTGTACAGGGCTAACGTAAGCCCAGGGCTGTGTGATTCAAACTGCATTTTTAAGAGCTACGGGTTAAATGTCTGAACATGTAGCTAATGTTTATTATCTAGCATGAGGCATTGCTGCTTTTGTTTAATTTAGCCCTGTGTTCAGTCACCTTTTAGGAACCAAGGTCCAACCCTGCTATGGAAAGAGCCAGCAAGTCCTCTGGAAGAGTCGGCGTTAGCCTATTTTGAAATCTGCAAAGATTGTGCCAGCATAGTAGCTTTTCGCACTGCAGTTAGCCGACAGCTAAAAGCATTCTTAGAATCTTCTTGGCCTCAGACTAAAGGCCTGAGCAGACAGAAGGCAGTCTTTTTGCAATGAGAAGCATCTTTGTTTTCTATCGGCAGTAAGCATTTTTTTTGGCTGCTTACTTACCCTGGGTGCTTCACGTTTTCCTGATGCCGGGCGTGGCTGCCGTGTTAGCAGGAGCGCTCTCAACGCCTCAAGTTGAAAAAACTTTAACTTAGAGCAGAAAAGTGCCTGACATCATTTTCAAACTCTTCACACGTTATCTCTGAAATCGATATAATAACAGGCTTTGAACTGACCATTACCCAGAGTGAGATCCTCAACCTGCTGGTGGTTCTGTGATCTCTCCTCGGATCTTCGATTCCCTGCGTTCAGTTCAGAGAACAGCTTCTCATCCCAAATCAGAGCCAGAGCCTTTTTTTTTTTGCTGCAGATGATTTTTTTATTTATTTACAAGGTGGATAACTATCGAACTAGGAAGTTAAGTACTTAAGGCTAGCCAACATAAAAGGGACAGATCTGCGAGGTTACGTCAAGGGAAGATCATCTTCGTGCTAAGAACAGGTGATTCAGTGGTTGCCTAGCAATATTTTTTTTTAAAGAAAATTCTACTGCACTGCTCTTTTATTGTGTGTGTTTCGACAAGAAAAAGCCGGTGCACATCCAGCCCAGATCAGCCCTAAGGAAGCAGTTAACCCAAGTCTAATCCAAAGGGTGTTGCATCAGCCGATTCCTTAGGAGGGTTAGCCCAGAGTTTATGTGGATAACCCCTGAATATCAACTAAACACGGAAATTAAAAAGTTGAAGTAAACAGAGTAACCGTGCGTAGTTCTCGAATGTAAAAACATTAGTAGAAACACGGTGTAAACCGTGCAGCCCTGGGTTGTAGGTTAACCCAGCGGTAACAATTTGTGTGTGACAGGGGGCAGGGTTATCCCAGGGTCACCTCTTAGCTCAGGGCTCACAGCATGAATAGTATGAAAGCTTTCTTGACCCGGGGCGAAGACGGATCTAGGATCGGTTGTAGCCCTGGGCCAAGTGCAGCGTGAGAAGTGTGTTTGTTGCTCCTGAATTAAACTGGCTGCGTTGTTTCTCAGAGAATGTCGAGCACAAGTGTTAGAAATGTGCTTAATTAAATGACACTAAGTGGAGTAACAGCACTCAGACTGGTGCTACACTGCAGTAATACCAATCTGATGAACATCTCTTTTCTCTTGTTGTATAATGAAGGCTCTATTATAACATGACTATTGATCTTCTGTAATTGATCTCATGTAGTTACCTATTATGGTTGATGATACAGAAAAATTATATTACAGTCTGTTTTATGTGCATGATTGAAATATCTAGGAGGCAGGCAGTGTCTGCGGATGAACCTGCAGAGAGAGTGGCAGAGTCTGTGCGTGGGTGTGGCGCCTTAATTGGTTGACAAAGTAAAATCAGAGCAGCGTCTTGTGGAGAGAACACTTTGAGTCTGATTTAATCCTGATTGCCGGTCGATTGCTGGCGTTATGTGTTATTTTTCGGACGGCGTCGGCGTGTTGAATTATTAGCATGCTCTGCCGGCCTGCCTGATATGTAATGTTTGCTCAAGCAGAAAGAAGTTTGTTTTCTGAACCGATGAGCAGGGTCGTCCAACCTTTAGCCAGCAGTTGTCGACCCTGCATGCTGCCCGAAACGATCAATAATGCTGAGAGGAAGCGATGTGTGCGCGACTGTATGTGTGAGGTGAATTTGGGATGCAGCTCAAAGTGTCCCAGTTCTGTTTTTCCCCCCCTTTTAGTTTTGACGGGAAAAATCTCGATCGTATCTTTTCATTTGTGATTCGGATCACAATCCCGCGTGTGCGGCCTGCAGATTGTTCTACGTGTTCGTCGTCGTCCGAACCGTCAGATTTATATCCGCGTGGTTTTTAACCTCCCTCTCGACGAAAATACGCTCATAAAACTGCACTCATTTAGCCAACAACAACAACTGGAGCAGCCAGCCGAGAAACACGAAGGTCACGGGTTTAATAAGTATTCAGGGAGAAGTTTCCATTCAGTGCAAACAAGAGGGGACGTATCGCAATCCGCTGGTGGTCAAAGCGGTTGCAAGACAAATTGCCAGGCGGGGACCACAACAGCGCTCGGCTGCACTGTCAACAAGGAATCAAGAGCCTCAAGAGGCAGATTCAAGGAGGCGAAGGACGATGATCAACAAAGTGGCCGCGGCAGCAAAACATGCCCTTTTTATTTGAGGCAATAAACTTGTTGTGGAGTTGCTCCTCTCTGCATGTCGGACATTTGAGGGCTCATTGAGGCTTAAATGAGTAAAACAGACAAAACAGAAGACAAAGAGCACCGCGGAGACGAGTGTGAGGGAGCAGCAAGGCTAATGATAAAAATGTATTCCGAGCCATCTTGAGGTTTTCAGGGTCAGCAAAGAGAGAGTGTGCTCACACGCTCGGCCCCGTCTGTCCGTCTGACTGTTTTAGATTTCACTGGTGCTGAAATGATTAGTCAAAAACGTATCGTTCATTCATTATTCATCAAGCAACCTAAACATGCTTGTTCCCAATTCTCTAATATGAAAGAGCTTTCTTTCTTTCTTTTTTTCTTTCTTTCTTTCTTTCTTTCTTTCTTTTGTATCATTATGAATGTAATACTTTTTGTTTTTGGACTGTTTGGAAAAAAAAAGCTATTTCAGACACGACTGTGGCTTCTCATGAGATTGTGATGAACATTTTTTCACTATTTTCTACCATTTAAGCGGCCGTAACAACAGTGAAACGATGTGATGATGTAAAAAAGGGGTTGCTGGTAATGATGAGCCGACGGATAAATATCACCTGAGCCTGCAGCTCCCCCTCAGCTTTGTAAAGCTGTGTAGTGAGTTTTTAGCTGATTGGCTTCACTGTTTTGGTTCACTCTCGCAGCTCTCATGGTATAATTTTCTGCTGTAACACCTCTTAAACCCCCTCTGTACACTACCTGCTCGGCGCCAAATAGCAAAACAAACACACTCACTGACCAGGGACACGGCAGCTGCTGGATTCCAAAAATCTAACAGTCACAAAAATAGTAAAACAGCATTTACAATATTCAAGCAATAGACATTTTATAAGGTTAGTATTACTTGGGGAAAAATACTGACATTCACCCTCTCTCTCTCTCTTTCATCCACACACACTCTCTCAACACACACATCTTATGCTCATCTGGAGCATCTTCCGGCTGGTTAGTGCCTTCGTGGCAGTCGTATCCTCGGGGGGCTGATTTTCTCTGCACCGTCTTTCTAAAATGGATGTGGCATTTTCGACTATTTGCGGTCTTTTATGGCTTCCAATCTTAGGTTTGTAGTCTGAATAATGAAACTATTAGCTCTCTCACTGGCGTCGTGTTGACGACCTACCGAACAGGACATTGTCTGGCTCATCTCCTCTGGCTTGGAGAGCAAAAATAGCACAAAAAGAAAAGAAAAAAAAGAGTCAGTCAGTCAATTTTAGCCTCACATTCATCAGGTGGAGACGGAAACACAACTCCAGCACTGCTGAATCTGTATCTGAATCATAATGTTGTTGTATCAACTTAAAGGAGACGTATAATGCTCATTTTCAGGTTCATAATTTGACTTGTAGAATGGGTTAACATGCTTCAATGTAAAAAAAAAACCCACACATTTCCTGGTACTGTCGAGTCCTGCAGCACTTTATTCCCCCTTTGTCTGACACACTCTTCACGCTTCTGTCTCTTTAAGGCCCCCCTCCTGAATACCCAGTCTGCTCTGATTGGTCGGCTCACACGCGCCTGAGCCAGCACCGCTCACTGTCTGTGGTTTTTAGCTTCCAGTTAGATTCACTTCTACTGCGAATACAGGCAAAACGTATGCGCGTGTG
>CAEMYA010001060.1:3383914-3401814 GCA_903131615.1 Diplodus sargus | reverse complement strand
AAAACCCACACATTTCCTGGTACTGTCGAGTCCTGCAGCACTTTATTCCCTGTTTGTCTGACACACTCTTCACGCTTCTGTCTCTTTAAGGCCCCCCTCCTGAATACCCAGTCTGCTCTGATTGGTCGGCTCACACGCGCCTGAGCCAGCACCGCTCACTGTCTGTGGTTTTTAGCTTCCAGTTAGATTCACTTCTACTGCGAATACAGGCAAGGTGCGTGTGACGTGGTGACGTAATGTTAAGTCAGGGAGACACAGAATTAAAGGCGCAACCACTGATGAGGCGTTTTAGAAGCTTCAGGAGCTTCAGCAGTGTTATTTGTGCAAGAGACTTTGAGTTTTTCAACTTTCGAGACCTTTTGCACGCACAAGAATCTATAAAACACACTGAAAAAGAGGAAAACACAGAAAAGCATAAAAACTCTCCTTTAAAAGATCGTGATATGTTCGTGTTCTGTTCACAGCTTGTTTCCACTTCACCCGAGTGGCCAAAACAAAATCAGTTCTTGCAGGATTAAACAATTCATTGAAAAAAATGTATTCTAATTTGTGAATTATTGTTCCAGCTTTTGGTGTCTGTGTGATGTCCAGGTTCAATCATAGCACCAGAGAACGTCACTGTCACACTATCACATCCTGTCTAAACGTGTTGTGTTGTGAAGGTTTTTGCAGCCGCTGATGGCATTTTAATGGAGCGCACACTCTTAATGCATTGTGTCTGTTGTTGATTTAGTGAATCTTTCTGTGTGATTGTTGGAGCACAAGAAAATAATTATTTCAGCCTTCCATTTGTTTTGCACCGACTGTCGTTATAAGGGGACGCACACAGAGATGTTCCATTTTCCATTTATTATCCGGTTTCAATTGTTGCTCCTCTTCTTCTTTTTTTTTTTTATCTCCAAGGCTTTTAAATTTGTCAAACGCACACCTCATTCAGTCCTGAACATTTCGAATGTGCTGCAGTGTTATCAGCTGCTATATGTCTTTCATTTCAGAAGGAGAGCCAGAGGGGCCAAATGATCACAGACCATTAGCAGAAATATCCATTTCTAATTTTACTTTGAAGATAACAACTCCCACTGATCACTCTGACACTTAATATCGCCTGAAAAACTCCATCTCATCCATTTGTCCGCATCTAATATAGATTCGGTTTTAATTACGATGATTTATGATTTACATGCCGTGTGATCCTGCGAGCGTTTCTTTGATTCATGTCTCCTGTTTTCATCAAAAGGGGGAGCCTGTAAATAAAGAAGATATATTTGTTGCTGTGAAGACGTGTAGGAAGTTTCACAGTGAAAGAGGTGAGTCACACTCCCACTCTTACAGAATCTGCCAAAGATGCACAATTCGTTTTTGAGTGCCAAATGCTTCTTTTTCTTGTTGTTTTCTCTCCATGGATTCATATTTTTTTTAAATTTTTTTTTGTACCTTTGACACGTGTGAGTGGATAAGAGCTTTACCTGATTATCACGATAAAGTCTTTCTGCGGATGATTCTGTCGTCTTGTCAGAAAAGGATTTAATGGCATCCTGTCAAAAAATTGCGAACCCTCCCTCGATGCTGGAAATGTTAAATCATCCAACAATAACGCAGATGTTTACAGAAATCACTTACCGGTGCTTAGCAGGCTTTATTCGCAAACTCAGCCTGACATGAAGCGTGTCCGGTAAATCCACTTCTCTTTTTAACCTGATGGAAACGAAGCGGGGTTCAGTCAACGGATCGGATCGCAGCATCATCTCGGAGCGATCAAACAAACCGTGCGGCGCGCTCACAGAGTGTTACTCCAAAGTAATTCCACTAATTACCTTAATTACCGCCTCCTCTGCCAAGCTGCCATTATTCTGAATGAATATTAGATTTATATATCAAAGGTTAGCTCGGATCAATAAGCAGTCGACATGAAAGAGCCTCGCATTTCATTTACGATGTCACTAAGTGTTTAATCTTCTTATCTGCTGTGATTATCAAGTGCAAAAAAACAATTATGTGTGCGAACAAAATGCACAGTCATCAGTTCAGAAATTAGACTTGATATAAAAATAGGGTGAATGATACTGTGAAGTGGAGTCGCGGTGTTTTTCTCCCCCTTTACTTGTTATGGAAGCTCAGTGTAGTTTTTTATTGCCGGTTCAGTGTTATTGTTTGAAGCTGTCCTCCTGCAGCGGTGGGAGAGCTACTCTGCACCGCCACGAATAGAAATGTGAAGCACAGGTTTCCAATATCACTAGTTGTGTCGGAAATCTATTAATAACGCTCGCAGAGAGTTTTATTCAGGGTTTTTATTTACTGGCGTGAGTGGAGCCATGCGCAGATACAGTTCACAGATCCAACTAGGGCGCTTCTTCTGTTGGTGATGAAGTTGTAGCCGAGGAGGGAGGGCAGGAAGCTTGGGAGTTAAACAGGAAACATTCCACTTTGCTGTATGATGGAGGAAAGAAATCATAGAGGCGTTACTCCTCTACTGTGAACATCAGCAAGTGAGACGCAACTTAATGATGTTCACTGTTGGTAAGCAAAGCCTCACCAGGTCAGGCTGAACTTCACCCGCTCACGACATTTCAAGTAGTATGAAAATATATCATGTGTTTTCTTCCCATCATATGAAAATGTTTGGTGTTTCAAATATGCAAAAATGTAAACAGAGCCATGAAATCCCTGTTCGTTGTCTGTTCGTTCTCGGTTCAAAACGAGCTACATGTGGCGACGTTTTCCGAATCATTCGCACGACAGAAAAGAAGAAGTCACAAATTTAAACAATATAATAAATGGTGGAAAAACTCAATGATGATATCAAACATATGGTATAGAAATATATAATATTCACCTCAGAGTGCTGTGTCTCTGCTACATTACACACTTAAGTTAAGTGTGTGACACACAGATTCAGTAGTATAGTATCATGTTGTTTTGTGTAGTATGCAGGAGTAATGTAGTGAGGTCTTTGAGCAGCTGTTACTCTTGATGCAAATTGTGCTTTTTTTTCTGAAGTATGACCTTTTTATAGATTTAAATAGTGTCTCTTCTCTTTTCAGCTTCTTTAATAAGACAGTTTTACACTCAAACTGGTTGAGAAAATAAAAGATAACTCCACATTTTTGTTTAAAAAGAAGTTCCTCACCCTGAGTTTATTCACACCTGAGGGTAAGAAACACTAAGATGTAGTCTTCACCCTTTCCTCCTCCTCCTCCTCCTCCTCCTCCTCCTCCTCGATGTTTTGGCTAGAATATCACTGATCTGGTTAAATAGCCGATAATATAAATGTCACAATATCAAGTTGATTACTCGCGGTTCGATAGACATTAAGTCTCATCTCATCTTGTAACGTGGTGTTTGCTTTAATGTGCGCCAAAGTATTCCTCGGACATTTTAACGTTTATCACGTTTTATATACTTGACATTGAAGCTACAGTCGTCTCTCACACAAACTCTCATGTGTAGGTTGCTCCTCTGTTTTACTATCCGCCTTCAAACTTTTATCTGCTGATTGTCTGCTGCAGTACAGCAGGAAATCAACTTCTGACCTGCTCGGTGCGTTTGGATCTTTACTGCACTTCTTCGCTGGTCGTCAGTTTCGTGTCCTGTAGAGGCGGTGCACACTCAACTCGGCTTCTTTGCTTTTTGGTTCATTCTTTCAGGGTTAAACAAGCCACTCTCATTCACTATTGTTGATTTATGAGAGTTGAACACAGCCTGGAGCTACTGCTGCTGCAGATCTCTGGATATTTCGGCACCTCTGAGCCCCTCGAACGCGCTCGGCTCGACAGCCCAGAAACTCATCACAAAATCCCTCCACAAGTCATCAGTCAGATAGCAATTAAGTCTATAAGGAAACTTTAAAACTTTGATGCTGAGGATCAGGTCACTGACTGGAAGACTGCGTGTATAAATAGAAGGAAGAAAGTACATGCAGATGCAGTAATGTGACAGAACTCTCAAGATCCAAAGCTCTGAAACTTAACTGCTTTTTGTTTTTACATTATTTAAAGGTTTTTGTGATGGTTATGTGATAAAACAATTTCCTCAAATGACAGGTGCACACATGAAAGGTTTGTACTCGACTTTGTATGTGAGTCATGCAGTCTACCTAGTTCAGATTTGTACTGCTCAGTGGGAGGATTAAAGACACATCTTATCTTATTTTCCTCTTTTATTTTCTGTTTTCCACCTCGTCCCGCCTGATTATTTATTTCTTTAAAAAGTCTCCCGTTTAATAGAACATTTGACTAAAACAGACGATGAGAACATCAGAGAAAAACACTGATCGCATTCAATCTGAAATACTCATTTGCTCGGGGGAACAAGTCCACATCGCACAGAACCAGATGTCTGCTTGTTGTGAAACTTGGTTAACAGAGTATTGATTTTCTTCCCTGTGCACCAGTTCCAGTGATAAAGAAGACCTGGGAGAAGGATGCCTTATTTCTCGAGTACTACAGTGACCATGCTGATCCTTCAATACCCACCATTGATATAGGAGTACCAAATACTGAGAGAGGTAAGTGCTTGTTTTCTCGTTTAAACTCCCTCAGCTTCAGGGTCAGCCGCATGCTGTACATGACAAACACGAACATGCCGTGAAGGGGGCGGTGGTGTATATGATAGTGATACATTGGAGACGCTCAGTCAGCAGTGGATTCCATCTGTTTGTCGCTTAAAACGAGTTTTCTTCACAAAATGAATATGTTTTGTTATTGATGCTTTTAAAAAAATATTGAATATAATATATATTCTTATATTTGTTCTGAAGGTAATTCTGCTCTGGTAAATGCATCTGTATCTTCTTCTGTCCTTGACTGAGAGCTATAAACTGAACATTGACTCAATTTCACCTGCTGATTTCCACAGACTGTAGATCTGTTTGACCAGTTATTTGTCGTTGTGATAATCTGACATTTTACCACATGTTATAGTTTATTTTTAACCACGGCCCACTTTAACTCTGAATCTTTACAAAGTCTGAGCAGGACCAAGTTTCTTGGTCTAGCTGCAGTGAGGAACTTGTTATCTCAGCTCAGTAGAATAACTGGAAGCCTTTAATGTATTGAGTGGATCTGAATACAGTGCTGCTCAGCCTTGCTCCCAATTTTGCCTTGTGGCCAACTACGGTATTGCAACGAGGAAGCTGTTTCCAGCATAACTCGGGCTGCAAATGAGGTTGTTACGATTCTGTGTGTTGTGAATTTTTTGTATCCAAGGAGGTTTCATATTTGTAAAATGTTCACTGAAGACGAGACAGCAATTTACAAATCTGTGACTTCATCACATTGTAACATTTCGTGGGCTGCTTTACCACGACGCAAACCTGAAATTTGAAAATGTTTTTGGCGTAATCTGCGGGCGAACAGTTCTCATTATCGTGAACATGCACCGACCTTCAATCCTGTATCTTGTTGTGTTATAAATCTATGCTGGAAACAGCAGGACGGAGACAGTCGAGCTGTTTCCCTCTGTGTTCAGTCTCGAGCAAAGTTATGCCAGTTGGCTCCTGGCAGTATCTTTATTTTTAACAGATATGAGAGTTGTGTTTATTTTCTCATTTAACTTTTCCTCCCAAAATGTCAAACTTCAAATCCACAGAAACTCATTTAAAGTCCCCAAACGTTATCAGAGATATCAGAACCTGAGCCTGAATAAATGTATTGGAAATAATTCATGCTGATCTTCAGTCTCATGATTTCTAAAAAAGAAAGAAAAAAAGCAGAGCATGTTTTTTTTAACACAGTACGGAAACACAAGGCTTACAACTACTGTTCCTCTGCACTAAGAAGCTGCTCCTGTGTCGATGCCCAAAGGTGGCTCCCTCTGTCTGAAGGGCTGCTGACCCTGAGACAGACGAGGCTTCTCTCCACCAGAGCAAAATCTGAGTGTGTGAAAACAGACTTGGTAAGAAACCTTCTTCTGATTCTGGAAGGAAAAACACATCTCCCAGCTGGTCTGAGATCCTGCTGATCCCTCAGGAGAAACTTTAACCCAACAACATCCTCCAGCCTCTCCTGAGGGAAAACACTGGAGACGCGTAATGTATGATAATCAGAAGCAAGTACCACATGTACACACAGCGTAAGACCCCTCAAAGCAAACCAGGGTACTTTGTAAAGAAGCAGCCGCTCTTTGCTTCACCACCCTCCTGGTTGCCTGAGGCAGAGGCCATTTGGGCGCGAATTATTTTACAGTCTGATGGCTGCTGGCATAAAGCGGCACCTAAGACCTCTCATGTTGCACCTTAATAGGATGATGCATCAGCTGTAGCCACTTTCAGCCCGCTGGAGGAGGGCTGAGG
Source organism: Diplodus sargus (assembly GCA_903131615.1). NCBI lineage: Eukaryota > Metazoa > Chordata > Actinopteri > Spariformes > Sparidae > Diplodus > Diplodus sargus. The sequence continues at coordinate 3,395,525 of CAEMYA010001060.1, read as the reverse complement.
GATGTTGCTAGAAAGAGTCTGGTTTGGTTCTCCAGCCTCCCTTCGCCTACCGTCTCCAGGTCTGCTGCAGAGTTGAGCCTCGTCGAGAATAAAACTCGGCCTCCGCTTTTGAAAGTTACCTTGTTATCAGTCCACTTGGTTGTTGATATGCAACCCTCGTACTTAAGGGTTGCCTCATCTCCTCCTCCTCCTTGTTGTGGGTAGTGACAGGTCTCAGCGGCTTCTCGCTCCCTAACAAATCCACTACCAGCTCCTCTGCCATCCTGACACCGAACTACACAGTTCTTCTTGCACCGGCTGTCAGTGCTCTTGGATGTCAGACAAACTGTATCCATCACATTGGATCTTTGTAAGCAAATATTAAATAGGAAATATTATATATCATATATTTAAGGTGAGACAGTGCAGGTGAATACAACTATATTGAATACACTTTTTCATTGAGTTGTTCAGGATATCTTGTCAAATGAGTGTATTTTCAGTAACATCCATCTACTTTTGCACGTCTGGAGTACTAGCTCAACGTGTTAAATATCTGAACATTGGATTAGGACTCAATCTCTGGGGATGTGCAAGAAAAGCTCAATATCCTGACGCCTAGCCGGGACCCCTGCTGGACGTCTAGACACATTTAAGACGGTTTCAATATCTGAACAGATCCTATTCTAGACATTTTTTGACAAATAGTCATGTGAAATAGCAAATTGCTGTTTGATATTTTTGTAATTACTTCAAAGCTGTTGGAAGAGGGTTGCAAAGGGACAGACTTTCTGAAAAGGTCGTACGAAATCAGGTATTTTTTGGCCAGTGTCCAATATTCAAATCTTAGTTTATACAACCCCAGTTCTAAAAAGTGTTGGGACGTTTAGTAACACGTCGATAAAACAGAATGTAATAATTTGTCAAATCACAAGCGTGCAAGTTGCCTTCACTCGACAACTTTTATTGAATACCCTGTTTTGTCCGTCCAACCTTGGGAAATCACCTGCCTGATAGTGGTTTGATGAAACACGGCTGATTGTATGAAGACAGAGTGAGACTCAGTTAATCATTGTGGATTGTTTGAATCCAATCATTGCAATCATAGAAACCCAAAGTACCTGAGTGTCCAGATGGCTCAGCTCACAGCAAGGATGTCTGAAGTCGGAAGAAACACGCAATTAAACTTTTATGTTCAACCATGTGGAGCTGTTCTACAGATTGCTGAAAATGACTTTCATTTTGAACCCTGTAAGAATATCACAGTGAAGACGGTGCAGAAACCTTCATTGTGGACTCTGTGGACATATTTTGAGGTTTCCACAAAGAACAGACATGGAGGTGTCTTCACTCATCCTTCATAGCCGGATGTATGGCCTTTTATTAAAGGCTGTTGACAGTATTTTCTGATTTACGGAGTGATAAAAGAAACTTCCCAGATTCACTTTTTGAAAATACACAAGAATTCTGAACCTGGTGTTACCTAAAGTTCAGATTTTCTGTCTCTGTTAGTGTCTGCCCTTAAGAATTTCACCTGGTTTAAGAAAGTTTGATGACATTTCGCGTCTCCGCCCAGTTTCTCAAATCAGATTTCAGACCGACACAGGCAGATTGATGTCATGGCAGTGGCAGGAACACTGAACACTGAGATGAGATATTGTTGATCTGTGCATAGCCGATACATCTGTCTTTTTCATCCAGCCTATTGCTTGTTAATTTCCTTCTGCATTGATAGAAATATGAAGAAAATGCAGATATGTGTGGCGTTTATACTTCACTGGTCATTTAACTGGAGCCAAACTGCAGAACTGGTGTGAAGCTGGAGGTCTGATCTGTGGAGAGAACAGAGGAAGGTGACAGTGGCGTCCCTCAGGCCGCCGCAGTGCCGCTCTGCAGCTTATATTTCATCACCGATGTGTAATTGTTTGGAGTCGGGCCACGTTTTGACTGAAACCGACCTGCTTTTCTTTTCTTCTTCTTCTTTTTTTTTTTTTTTTTTTTTTTTACAAAACATTAAAATCCACGAGAAAGGCCTGATTGCATCTTACAGCTAATGACTGCTCCGGGTTCAGTGTAAATGGAAAAGTGTTCACATTCTGCAGGGATGGTTTTAAAAGCCTTGTCGAAAAATTACCTTAATAGAGCCCCTCGGTTTAAATAAGGAATTAAACTCTGGCTGCTTCTTTGTTTACCTTTTCTAATCTCTCATTAATCCGTAGCCACACTATTATATCGACTTGAGTGACTGCATGTTTTTTTTTTTTTCCTTCTCTCTGGTGGTGTTGCACTACGTTTCATTATGCAGAAAGGTTTCCACCTGCATTTAGACACAATGAGGATATTAGAAATGCCACTGAATGTAATGGGAGACTGGTCAGACATGCAGGTATGGCGGATTTTGAAAAAAGAAACATAACCTTAACAAGGAGAGCTCCTTACACAGATTTGCATTAGATTGCATGTGATTACAGGTAAAAGAGCGACCAAATGCTTTTCAGTTAATAAGCTGAATATTTTCTCACTTAGTCATTGGGTCCATGACATTGCAGAAAGTAATTAAAATTGTTGATATTTTTCCTCAGCCTACAGAGATCTGTTCAGGTGGCTTTTTGTACTCACCCATCAATCAGGAATATAAGAATAAAGATGCAAATATACAAAGTTTACTCCTTGTGTTTATGCCAGTAAATGAAATTATTTTAATTATTTCGTTTTCTTTTCCTTCTCACTTTGTCATAGAAAGTGAATTAGTGAATGTTTGGCATTTTTCTTGGTAGTTAAGTTGATAACACTAACTTCAGCACAGAGTCCTCTTTAGTGTTGCGAATTTATTCTGACCTAAAGATTTGTTAAAAATACACTGCTGTGTATTTTTATGCTATTTCAAGTTTTTTTGAATTATTTCCTGACAGAGTTTATTAGCCACACTGTTCGCCAAATGGTTTTTTGACATAGGCTTATTTAATTACGTGTTTAAACTAGATTAAGCTCTTGCTTTGGTGAAACAATGACGTGTGACTTTGGTAGAATCTGTGAGTCCTCCTCCCAGCTTGCACAAGCACACCGAGTAGAGAGTTTGAGCTAATGTGAGCAAAATGTGAGCTATTAACTCAGGTGGCTTGTAAAGTACTGTCGCTCCTTTAAGAAAAGGTCAGAGCGCAGTGTGTGTGTGTGTGCGTATGTGTGGTTGAGTGTGAGGGACCTTATGTTAGAGTGACGGCTACTATCCCTGTTGATGATGGTCATCATAAGACACAGTGGCTGGAGTGCTGCTCTCAGTGGTCATCTACTGAGTCATTTCCACTGAGCACACTAATGTTCCAGAGTTGTAAATGATGTTTGTCAAGTTATTCTCCTTCCACGCGACAGATTCTTGGGGTGCAGGCACAAGATAATGTGAGCTCCCAGTCACAGTTTGCACATTGCCAAGCTGACAGGCTGGCAGCTGGTTATGGCACGACAGAAAAAAATTCAAGTAGACTTGCTTCGCAAACTCGACACACTCCCTAACTGGCGGTAGCGAGACATTGTACTGACTTACTCCTGATTTTGACGTCTTATTCCAGAGAAAGCCGCTGCCCCGCTGCTCTCAACCGATTAATGATGTTAGGATTTTATTTTTTTTAAACCAGTGTTGGACAAGTTTGTCTCATAGATCATCTAGGAGAAAGTGTCTCCCTCCTTTTAATTTTTCGCCTGCCCCTGCATGCCAGGATTTTTTACTTTCAGGAGACAACAATTACGTGTTTGTAAGTCTGGCAGCGCTCCACGGCCGTCATCATGGCGGGGGGATTTTCTCCAGTCTGGTCCGCAGCCAAACACTGAAGGTACTCGCAGTTTACTAACTGTGCACACTGTCAATCAGGCAGCAGCCATAATTCCTCCTTGCGTACAGTAAATTGGATTTTCTTTACAGTGGTTTGAGTCTGTCGATGCAGAAAAAGGGGGCGATCTTAAACAGCGCCGTGGCGAGATGGAATAAAATGTTATACTGCTTCTTAAAACGGAAATATGCAATGAGTCACATCAGGACGTATAGTTAATCAGATCAGCACGCACTGAAATGTGATTGAGGTCAAATTAAAAGTGAGCAGTTTATCTGTTCCTCAGCGCTAAACACCCACATGATACTCCATCAGTTATAGGACTTAAATTGGGGTCCAGTCAGGCCGTGCATTATTCCTTTCCTCTCTTTTTTCACCTCTTTCTGTTCTTTTTCCAAGCGTTTAGCGTTTGAGTTCATCAAGGGTCGACAGGCGTCAATAGGTCAGGAATCTATAGTCACCGTCATGATTCTATTATTGTTCACCCTTCACTGACTTCATTGACTGGCCTGAGCTTTGAAAACCAAGTCTTGAAACTCCATCAGTGATGTATATTATTCATATCATAAAATATAGCATTTTGGTATATTTTGGGGAGAAAGTTCAGAATTTCAAGATGCCAAATCAGTTTTAAGCAGCTGGATAGATTAATGAATAATTCTAGCGAGTGCAGCATGAGAAAACTAACACTGAAGACTTATCCGAACATAAAGCAGATTCACTTTGTTGCCTCGGTTCTTCTTTAAACCTTCTGATGGGGTTATCGTGCTGCCATCTGTAGTCACAAAGAAATGTTAAGCCGCTGAAAACACACTCAAGCTTTATAGTAAATATGTAGTCTGACAATGAAAACATGAAAACTCAACAGTCTGAGGTTAAAAGTTTTTTTTTGATGTGAGGGGGAAGAGTGATGCAAGACCTTGAAATGGAAAAAACTGCAGCAACTGTCAAGTAAATAAACTACCCGCGGTCAAGTGTGGAGCATGTCGGCGAACAAAGACGTGATGACAGGAGACGTTTCTGAGGCCAAAGAGGACCTTTCTGTCACATTATGTAGCAGCGGTAGGTCGGACGCTTTAATGATGGATACTGCATGAGACACGAAGCCTCCTCTGACTAGAAATAAGATTATCGGCTTATCTGGAGACCCACCTCTACAAAACAAAAAAAGTGTGATTTTGGATTTCATTCTCGTCAGCAGTTCAAGGTGTCCTTACTTATTCTATATTCAGATACCAGCAAAAAAAAGAAAAGAAAACCACAGTGGGTGCCTTTATAAATAAAACAATAGGGCTTCAGTATTCTTGTGATGCTCGCCACCAGGGATTTCCATGTCTCAGCTCTCAGTCCTCATGGTGTGCGGATATTTGATGGGTATATTTCTTTGGGTTCCTTGTATTTGTTCTGTACTATCAACATCACCGGTTCTGTTTTTCAGGAGTTGGCAGAACATTTTGTCCCGCCTGGCAGCCATGTCAAACATGCCAGAGTGAAAGTTTGATCTTCCTCGCCCATCATGCCAGGCATACCTTATTATTTGTTTGGGATGCCAGAATGTAGACAGCGGCTTTCTTCCCGCTCACGGAGCTCCAGAGGACGCGTCCTTGCATTGAGAAAGATTGTCTTCAATGCTGTACAATAGAAATCTGAAAGAGGTGGCAAAGACGCTGTTGCCCCGTAAAAATATAAGGTTGCTTGTTTGATCGCTGCAGCGACTGATGTGTCCGCCTACGGCCTCGTGGGCTTCTGAGGCGTCCTTGAGCAGCATGCGGAGCCACTTGTTCATTCTTTGTAACTTCTGATGCACACAGCAGTCGAGTTAATGCTGAGATACAAATGAAAGTTGCGAACGTATTTGCAAGATTAGGGATTGGTCTCAGTAGACTCATTGTTATTGCTTCATCAGAGGCTCCTATCGAGAGAATTAAAGTTTAATTAAAAATGTTTTGTTGTAGTGGGTTTCATACTGTTGGTCACATCCAATGATTCCTTATCTCATCATTCAGACAAAGTCGGAAGAATAAATGTTGGCAACGTACATTTTCTTCAAGCTGCTTTGCGTTTCTTTCGATTGTATCGTAATATTTATGTGGTGGCAATGCTGTTCTTATGGTCTTGCAAAGCACTTGGCGCAGGTTGGGAGGATAATGTTCTGGATCTATCTGTTGCCACCAACACGGCTGGAAATTGTCACAGCATCTTGTTACAAAAACCTGTTGTTTTCAGCTGCAAACTGTCCCAACGCCCCGTCAGTAATGTAGAGTTTTGTTGCCACTAACACAGCTGGAAAATGGCCCGACATCTCATTAAAAATCAAGGCGGTGTCGTGCGCACAAATGTGGAAATGTCGTCCTTAACGGTGGTCTTTCGTTAAAAACAGAAATACCTCTACCTTGGCAGCTTCACCTTGTCTTCAGGTCACCAGTATCTCCTCTTTCTCCCTCTCCTCTCCTTCAAAACTTCGAGTTTTACTGCCGCTAAAACATCTTGAAAATGTCCTAACATCTCCTCCAGTGTTTTCACACTTACTAATGTTGAAAAACAGTCTGGAAAAGTGTTGTGTTACACTTCCAACATCCCCTCCTCCTCCTGACAACAAAGTCCGCTCATGAACATGTAATCTGAAAGTGGCATTTATTGCAAAAATGTTTATTCGACACACACAACATGTAATAACTTAACATATCTGTGGTTTTGCAGAAATTTAAAATGCCAAAGTTTTATCCCAGCGGCTGGGCTGCATCATTTGGGGGCACGTTGCCCGGGCTGGATTTCCAGGAGCCGCTCATGCTGAAATATGTGTTCACTCATTGTTCTGAGTGAAGCTGTGGCATCTAACTTACAGCTGAGGCCATATGTCGTCTGATAATAAAGTGCTGCTGCTTTTTTATAGTCTCTACTTGTGACTTTCGGTTAGCCTGCCACCTTTTAAGTCCTTCAGTGTTAGCATAATTTATGACTGTTATGTTGTCTTTTTGTGGCAGAGCTTTTATGTATGCAGGCGTGTGTATGCATGTTAATACCCGCTTATGCTAAGTGTGTGTTTCTGCGTTCAACAGGGTCATTTATCTTCGTAAAACCCGAATACAGCACATGGTCAATATGTGATTAAGTCGTACAGGCCAGTCTATTGATACCACGTCTCTATTTGCAGGCCACTGCGGGAAAACGTTCGCAATCCTTCAGCGATTTCTGAACAGCTCTGTCCCGAAAACCAAGTGGCTCATTGTGGTGGACGATGACACTCTCATCAGGTAAACTTCCATGATCTGGAAATGTCCTTTTTTTATTTCCTTTTTTAACTGGGACACAGTGTCTCGTTTTTTAAATGCCAGGCTCTCATTTCTCCTCAAAGTTTGACTGACATTTGTTCATAAATGCTCTCACAGATTCTGTCTGACAGCCGAGAAAAAGGTTTGAACAGTGGAAGAGAGAAATGCTTGGAATGAAGTCATTTTCGGGAAAATGAGTTCCAGAGATATTACCATCCTGTCGAACATCTAAAAAACCTCAGTACATAAATTCAAGTCCAGCTGGCATCACTTTATATCTGTCAGGTTGCCCCTTCATGTGGAAATCGTTGTGGATGTGTAATAGTGCCTGAGGGGGGAGCAGCCACGTCAGCCCCTAAATGGACAGTTTCATATGTATGTGTGTATGCGCAGGCAAGTGTGTGTGATGATGATGATGAGGGTGTGATGAGCTTGATCTGTGCTTTCCGCAGCATCCCCAGACTGCAAATCTTGCTGAGCTGTTACAACCCCTCTGAACCAGTGTGTCTGGGAGAGAGGTACGGCTACGGCCTGAGCCAAGGCGGCTACAGCTACATCACGGGAGGTGGAGGGTGAGTTCTCACAGCGAAGATGCTCGGGGAATACCGATGAAAGATACAGACGCAGCGGAGGGACCATAAACGGCGTAATGGAAAACCTGTAATCTGTAATTTACGGATAAACTGTTTAAAGTCGGTTTTAAAAGTGTGTCGCTCCCTTCAGGGAAATTGTGTTTTGCAGGCTGCATTGCAGTAAAGATACTTCATAAAAACTGGAATAAATCACCACGTATTACGACAAGTGATTATTAGTTGACGGGATGAGACAGGGTAAAAAGTAGTACAAAGTAATAAGTAACCCTCTGAAGGCCATTTGTGGACAATTAAACTTAAAAGGTAGAATCAGTAGGATTTGTCCAAGCTGCACCACAAAGATTGTCGATGGTTGAGTCTTGATGTCAAATAAGTACACGTTGGGTTGGTAAAGCATCTCCAGCACAGAAAAAAAAATTGAGAAAATAAGAAAATCCAGGAGGAGGGCTGCAGGGTCTCTGCAGATAAGAGACACTGACACCATTTTTTTCCCACTTCAAGTCTCCTTTTCTGCCTGTTTCCATCATTTTACGCCGCTTCGCCTCACTACATCTGCTGTGCGCGATATGCACTGGGTGAAATCAATCTTGTTGATAATTGCTAATTGATGATTCCCCTCAAATGCATTAAAACTAAAGTAGCAAGACAGCAAATGTATGGAGTGGAAAGTATAGATATTTGTGTTAAATTGTAGGGAAATGTTCGAAAAAAAACTACAGATACCCGAAAAATATACTGAAGTACAGTAACAAAATATTTGTCCTCCGTTACTTCCCACCTCTGGATATTATAAGAAGAAGATATTCATGTTGTAAAAAATATGAAAATGCTTGTTATAACGTAATAGTCTTTCCTTTTTTTCTAGCAATATGCTTCCGTAGGTGACTGCAAATAAACAGACAGCACAAAAATAATTGTAATCCACAATATCCCCATTTTAAAGCCCTCGTATTATACACAACTAAAAGTTGGGCAATAAGCACAAGTCATGTGTCAGCTGTCAGTGCTGGAGGAAAGCTGCACCGGAGATAAATCTTGAGCTGTGAGTGAGCTGTGTGAGAAAACTCTATTTAGGGACACTTCACTTGCTGTGACACTTTACAGCACTGCAACTGCCAGTTTCCTCAAAAGAGACATCTCCTAAAACCTGTTTTTGAGTGGCAATGAGCGATTTCTTTGGCGGCATGAGATTTGTTTTTTCATGTGTAATTGCCTCTTCTCTCAAAGAGATGTCACATCATTGTTGTGCAGAGCCGATCCTCACAAAAACCACATCTGCCTCTCGGCTTGATTTGCAGTTTCACTCTCTGCTCTGTCGCTCCGTGGCCCTCTCACCGTAAAATGAGCGCGGCGGACTTTACGGTGATGGCTGAAAGACGGATTGTTTTCTGGCCATTTCTGTCATTTTCCTCGAAGATTCAGCTCGGCTAAATTGACTGCGTTGTGCATGTATTTTGTGTCTTGTGTGTGTGGGTTGCTGCAGCATGGTGTTCAGCAGGGAGGCTGTGGTGCGACTTCTTGACAGCGGCTGTAAGTGCTACAGTAATGACGCTCCTGATGACATGGTGCTGGGAATGTGCCTCAACGCTCTCGGACTTCCTGTCACACACAGTCCACTCTTCCATCAGGTGTGTACACAGTCTCACAACACATTCATGTGTGTGTCTCTCTCTGTGTATGAGTACCTATGGTGAGAAATACCATCCAAACATTTTCTTGCCATAAGAGACTGAGAATAAAACATTTTAGCTTTGAAAAATAATTTGAAATCTGTTCATCCCCTCTTTTCAATTAAAGTTTTTCAGTATGAAACATGGTGCCTTTAAACTAATAGGCTGTGCAGAAAGTCAGCTGTAATAACGGATTTTACAAACCTTTCATCAGATAAATGTAAACCCTCATCTTATTGGTAGTCGAGAGCACAACTGGCCCGACATAGGTGCTCGTTAGTCCGCTGCTTACATCACATTTAAGTCATGTCTTGGATTCCATCAGCTGAGCTGGAAATTCACGTTACTCTCTGCAGCTGTAGCAAGATATCAAGAATCTCTGTCAGACACAATATCTTCCATCGGGGGTGGGGGAAAGAAGAACTATGTAAGAAAAATGGCCACAAATTGGCTGTTATGTGGGTTTTTCCCATTCTGCTGACATGATGTAAATGCACCATCATGTCACATTCACATCATGTGGGACGGGTCGTAAAGATGACAAAGATTCCCGTGGGGGTAACTTGCTCCCGTACAGCTCACGACGGCTGCACAGTTTGTCTTGGGAACGTTGGAAATACTGTGCAGTGACGTTGAAGCACTACATCAGTGAAATAGAATGTGGAATGACGGATTTGATGTCGGAGGCTTGGCTTTAAGTTAATGTATAATAATGTTTATGCTCACAGTGTTAACCAATCAGGGATTGGTGCTTATGTGGCTGCAGATGTTTGTGAACACACTCTCTGTTTGAAAAGACCTCAGACTGAGACCAGGCTCCCTTAAAAAATTGTGCGATTTTGAGATTAACTGTGCCACCATGTAAATTCTGAAAACGTTATACATTAAGATATTTCCTCCATTTGCCTCGGTGATGTCTGTGTTGTTACTTGCATGTAGAGGAAGTAAGATCCGATCACAAGTGGACACCTGAGACTTATTCTAACACCAGGTCTGAGCTGAGTTGTCCACTTTTGTTCGGATCTAAGGATCCGTCAATAAATAAATTGTTACAACTTAATAATTACATTTTTAGAACGTATGCATTGACGTAAACTTTCTGCAGCACTCGCAAGAAGTCGCGTTCAAACAACTGTACTTCATCTTGTCTTTCAGGCACGGCCAGAGGACTACGCCAGAGACTTCTTGGCTCACCAGGTGCCCATCTCTTTCCACAAACACTGGAACATCGACCCGGTCGCTGTTTTTAACAAATGGCTCCGAGATGACTCGGCGGCAAAAGCTTCAGATGGACTCGATAAGAGTGCTAAGACGGAGTTATAATTTTTAAGCACATAACTAGCCTGTATGGATATGTATGTGTGTGTGTGTGTGTGTGTGTGTGTGTGTATTATGGCGTCATGGAGCTGAATTCCTTCACAGATGTAAAAGTTTTTGTATTGCTGATGTTGAACTGTTATTTAGAGGGACCATGCGAGCGTGTGTCCGTGACTGAATGTTTTCCTGTCTGAGCTGCATGTTGGGGTTTCTGTCATTTTTGGAAATCTGGATGTAATGTGTCATATTTATATCATATGAATAATCTGAACCTTACAGAGGAGATCCCTCCTCTGTGGGAGGTACTGTATCTTTCAAAAAGTATTGCTAACGCTGTACATTGTGCTCTATTTTGACATAAAATTATTTGAGAATGTTTTGCTTTTTTCATTTCTTAAGAGGCCTTTTTAATGGTATTAAGTTTAAATCAGCGATGTATATTGTTAAAGGTTAATTGGGGGTAGGAGTACAGGCTGTTTGGCGTTGCTAAAAGGAAGAATTAAAAGATCTCTAAATCATGCTGAAAGTTTGTAATTACTCCCAAATTGTACCCAACATACAGTCCAACTTTTGACTTTAAACTCACCTGAACACCTCATTACATTTTGGCCCAAACAATCTGTTTCTCACGGCTCGCCGTGACCTCGGTCACAGGAGAAAAATGAGCGTAATTCGATCAGACTTCTTTTTTTTTTTTGTAAAACATTAGCTGATATCCCCGAGGTACGAGGTGGAAATTAGTTTTATCAACATCAATAGCAATTTCTCATTTTCACTCTTTTCCCCTCACAAAATCAACTGTCTCAGATAATTAACTGGCAGACTCCGTGATTTGCTGACCATCATTAAAGGTCTTTCAAAGACCTTGAGCTTCTGGTGAAGAATGATTTCTTTCTCCTGGCTGTATGCCATTCTAAAAAATTAATTTGCAGCTGCAATTCTTCACTCTTCAAAAA
>CAEMYA010001060.1:3351623-3383898 GCA_903131615.1 Diplodus sargus | reverse complement strand
AAAAGCTGGAAGTGACTGCTGCCTCGTAATGGCCACAAAAGCTTTAGAAAACCTGAGGATTACGAAGGGGCTTGATATTAATTGAAACGAATGTTAATATGGGAAAACTCATTACCGCCTGTCTGAAATGCACTCTGCAATACAGAAGATGTTCCTCCACTCGCTGATTCTGTCAGTATTGTGGTGCTAAATTTACACTGTCCTAATAGCGGACCAGGCCAGCCAGAGTTCATGAAAAGTCTATTAGCCTCAGGCATCTGGAGCAGCGCAATAAGTCAAGTAGACATCTTCTAACACACCTATGAATTGTAACCTATTTGCAGGAAACAAGTTGAAATCCTGGTGGGACTCACCCGCACATGAAGCGATGAGCGGTGGTAAGACAGTTGCTTCACACCGAGGGAAATCCTTCATTCAAAGTAGGTCCACACAACGTGCTCGCTCCGCCAGTATTTCCATGGTGTCAGCAGCGGCGTCCCAGTGGGGTCGGACTGTGTCTGGTGTTGAATTTCATTCTTTTATCCGTGTCCAGAGCAGGCAAAGGAAGGAAGATGAGCACATTTCCCTCACAAATAGAAAGACGAATCATCCATATCCTAAAAATTATATATGTATAGGCTTTTGTAATTTATCACACTTTATAAATGAGGCGAAATGAGTTATTATATTGTTTATTTCACTACATGATTGTCTGAAGTCAGTTTCAAAGCCTCTCCACACTGCCTGCCAGGTATGAAACTGAATGCTGAATATTTTATTGGCCTCAAGATATGGAATATGTTAACTGTTTGAAAAAAACACAATGTGTAACTTTGAACTGTAAACTCCCCTGAAGAGAAATTCAAATGTTTAACTCAAAAGAAGACTTCAGAGTGGCACCAAAAACCTTAAAACAACAGCTTTGTGAACGGCTTTAATGAGCATTTCAGGGGATTTTTGCACCAAAAAAAAACCTTCACAGATGCCAGCACCACCTAAATCCACTCATTTATATTGCTCTGTGAACTGTTTTAGACTCTATAACTCACACATTTCATCAACTTAGGGGTTTGTGATTTATTTATTATTGGCTAAAAATAATAGATGATCGGGAAATGTAGGAGAGTTTGGTGCAACTGTGGAGAAGAAAGGCAGAATCTCTTAGAGCCCTTTAAAGCTTAACCTGACAATAATCATCCTCTGTTACACTTTGTGTGTGACTGTTTACTTTAAATACCAAAACTAAACAATTCAGTTTCTGTTTTATGTATCCTTAGATGTCTTCCTTTATAACCAAGCACAGATGACGTTAATTCAATTTGTGTGGGCCTAAAGCTCTGACAGATTACACTAGGAAAAAAAAACTAAACTTCAGACTCTCTCTCCAGTGTTGTGGTTTTTATTGGAACTCGACCAAAGCAATATCCCCGATGAAAACTGTTGTCAGCATGTTTTGTAATTTGAGTGACCTAGCCCTTTAGTAATGCGGCTGGTTGAGAAGTCGAGAAAGCGGGGGGGGGGGGGCTCCTCTTTACCTTTATTCCTTGCCTTTAAGCGGTTAATTAAGAAAAATTACCTCCTTACCATCATCTTTCGGTTTCCTCCCACACCTTTGTAGCTGGAGATGTGGGTTCACACGGCTGGATTAGTATTCATAAAGCTGTGTTTGAATAAAAGCATGTGTGAGCCGTGGCCAGTCCTGGCTGGAGAGCAGCTGGAGGGTTTTGAATTTTCAGTTGGGGCTGTTTGAACACGAGTGCGTTCTCCGCAGAGGATTCGCTGTGATCTGTGAGGCCGCCAAAATGAGGCAGATGAGAGGAGCTGCCGCACTCAGTGCCATCTCAAATCTCTGTCACAGTCGGCCGAGCTGAGGCTTTTATCATCGCTCAGTTTTCTCACTTGTTGCCAATCTGTTTCCCGTCCCTTCAGGGGAACAACAGGGAACGCAAGGAACTTTCAGCGAAATAATTGTGAGACTTAGTATTCCCCAGCTACCGTAGGTGATCTCAATAGGTAAAGATAAAACCTGACCTTGTTTTTGTTGTAGCATTTTAGCAGTGAGAACAGATTGATTCTGTAGGGAGGCAACTCGGCCTCTTAGTCGATCCACCAATTTGGTTCCAAATATGTTAAGGCTCCTGTTGGCGAGACAGTTGATTCTGAGTCTCATTTCCAACTCTTTGAATACTGCCGCTCACAGTAGGTGGTCGACTCGACACACAATCCCAAAGTATCAGTTCAGGAGGTTTAACATTGTTGGATGAATTGCCATGAAATGACTTTCTGGTTCCACATTTTTGTTTTCTAATGTAGCGTTTATTAGCAAATGTTAGCATGCTAACACCCTAAAATGAGACAAGAACCTGGTAAAAATCACTTTGGTAGCATTGTAATTGTGAGCATGTTGCTAATGTTAGCATTTACCTCAAAAGCACTGCAGCCTGAAACATATTCTCTGGTTCCATTCATTTTAATCAACTCATAAACCAATTCTGGCAGTTTGTGACATTTTAGGAAACAGTTTTTTGTAAGAGAGAATAAAAAATACGCAAAAATAGCCATAATTTAAACTTTAAAGCCACAAAGATTTCTATGTTACCTTCTGAGGCAGTCAGACTCACAATGATTCAGAATCATTTGATCTGACAAATCCATCTTGTCACCCTTCAAGCTCTGTGCTTCAACCAGTCGGCGTCCTATGAGGAACTACTGGCTACGGGCGATTTTTAGGTGTGATGACCAGCGAGAGAAGCAACTGCTAATGTGGAAAACAACAATGGCGGCTCCTCATGAAGTTGGCATAGATGCTGCTGCACTAGTTACATCAGAACTGGAGAGTGTATTTGATTGAAAGAAGAGCAGAGAACGATAGCGAAGGCTTTTCTGGATGGAAAAGATGTTTTCACTCTTTCTTCGACTGGCAAGAGTTTGATATTCCGACTGGTTCCACTGGTGGTAGAGCTCTCCTACTGTTCTCTCACCTGTCAAGAATTTTTTAGTCAAGCTGCCTGTCCTTTTCCAAAAAACTTTCTTCTGGTGTCTTTCAAAGAGGTCTATGTCTACAGAAATGTTTCCATCATTCTCATCATCCTTACTTTTTTGATTCGTACTTGTAGGTCATTCTACGAGTCGTGTTAATGTCGTGATTAATGCCGAATGAAATTTTTTCGTAATGAACAGAAAGGAAGCAGTGAAGGGTTATTGTTCACATAATTTCCGCTGAGGGGTCGGGTTCAGAGTGCAAACAGATTCATTCACAGCTCATCGCATTTTAATGTTTTCTCTTTAACGTGAGACCGCTGACAATTACACTCCCACCTTTCCTTCACACACAGGGCCAGGAATTTGCCACACAGCATCTGATGGGCAACACTGCTTTGTAAGTTAACACTGCGATATAGATGCAGACACAGAGGCTTTGGAGGTGTCTGGAATCTTGTTACGCCCAGGGGAAATTTCACTGATACTGAACGATTTTGCACTGATTTTGAACATTATGCATTCAAAAGGTGTTACCCAGCAGGAGTCATCTCTGCGCTTGTCTATTTGGAATAAGAAAATCACGATAATGAATGCTGGCAAGGCTGGTGAATTAATTATTTTCAATTATATGTATAATTCAGCAGTGTCCTGTAAGGATAATATGATTGTGCCTGCGATACTTAGCCCCCCAGAATAAACCTCCGTGTCAAATAGAGGCTGAAGGTGTTAAAATCGTGCAGATTTACTGGTAAATGGGCGGGCTGCCGTTGAAGTCAGGCCAAGGACAAGTGTTGAAAGTCAAAATGCTTGCAGGTCTTTAACCACCGGTTACACAAGATTGGTTTTATAGCTAGTTCAGTGCTAAAATAAATAGTATGCTGTCATAGTGTCAGGCTACCGATAGCGATTAAAATATTTCTGAATACCTACCCTCCGCCAGCTGCTTATTCCAAGAGAAGATTAGATTAGATCAAAATGTATTTTACTGCTCTTGCAGGGAAATCTGTCTTGGACATGGAAGTCACAGTGGCAAGGACACCAAAACAACCAAAGGAAACATAACACGCAGGAGAAAAACACGATATATCATAGGGGAAACTGCAATTAATGACATGCACTATGGCAAGAGATCTTTCCCAATTACTGCACATAACCAGTCGCCATAAATAAATAAGAGGAACTATGGAAAGGAAGGACAGAACAGGAATATGAAGCAGTGTGTGTTGCAGTGGGGACCCAGACCATCATTCTGAGTTAATCAGTTTTATTGGCAGGGGAACAACAGGCTGCTTGTATCTGTTTAGGCTGCTGCACGGGAGGCCGTCATCTGCCTGATGGGGATAGATGGTATTAGCTGTCAAAGATGCGAGCGGAGTCGACATCCGTCGCAGCAACTGTGATATTCTTTTTGTGTGTGATCGACTTTTTATTGATATAACAATAAGTAAGTACAGAAGGCATAGAAAGATCAGCAACATCCAACCAACAAACAAACAAACAAACAAATCGGGAACGTTCAGACATTTGCGGCATGATCTTAAAGGGACATTTCACCCCAAATAAGATGAAAATAGAAATGTTTTCCTCTTGCCTGTAGTGATATTCATCCATCTAGATTGTTCTGATGTGTGCCGAGTCTTCGAGTATTGCACTCAGCTTGCGGCGCTGCAATGTCTCTTTTCGTGGTTACTCCATATAATCCACAATCCTCAGTATGAGCAATTTAATTCAGGAACCGCTTTCTTTAAGTGAATTACAACATCAAAGAAAGATTGCATCTACTCACTAAGAGAGGTTAGGATGGAAATGTAAATGTAAATGGTGTCCACCTTGCATGAGCTGTAACTAGTGATGTGTCAGTCGCGAACGAATCAGCTCGAAGGAACGACTCTGTAATGCAAACAAACTGAACTGATCCCACGTTTCACTTCTCTCTCGTTTGTTCTGTCGTTCCCACAGACTAGTCGCGGTGTTGTTCACTGTTCAGTTATCAGAGTGGTGAAGAGGACTGAGAGCCAGCCAATCGTATGCTGAGTCTAGAACACTGTAGTCGATTTTTTAGCCAATGAGAAACAGGAAAGCATAGCAACCGTTTCCATGAAAAAAAAAAAATTTCATTTTGTTCATAGCTCATCGTTCTCGTTCGTTCACTGATTCCTCTCCTGGTGTTCTCGTTCAGTCAGTCACTCATTCTTGGCTTGCAGCTGTTAACTGTTGTGTTGTCTGAAAGTACACATAATCATGAAGTTGCAGCTATGTATTTGCCTTGAACAACTACAGTGTTATGTTTACCATTAGCACGATCGTTTGAGAACAAGGAGCTGTGAATTGTGCATTACATGATTCACCGCTAAACGTCGTTGTACCAGAAACGTGACTGGACGAACGGACAAACGATATGAACGATTCTTCCAGCCGCACTGACCGACGGGAACTGAATCTCGACATCGAACGATGAAATCCAGCTCTAGCTGTAACATTAACTGGCTTAGCTTGCCTCTTGTCTGTTAGTAGATGTGTTTGTCCTTCTATGTAGTGATAAGGTTTGTAGTTCAATCGGAAGGAAACAGTTCCAACACAAAACTGCTCACGACAAGATCTGTAGATGATCTTGAGCAACCAACATCCTTCAAATGTTGCTGGGTTTTTTTTGTTTGTTTTCTGGCACAACAAGAAAGGTGCCATCTAGTTTTATGATATTTACGTAAAGGCCAACATGAGGAGTTGAAGTGACAGAAATTAGGGGTGATGAAAATGCACAGGAATTAAAAAAAACAGAGGGGTAAACGGAGCGATAAATTATCAAGTGTTTACATTCGTCAGTCATCATTCACAGGATTAAAAAGTGCTATTCATTATTTAAGTCAGGTTGCCTCAAGGGTAAAAGTCACAAATAAAATGGAAGCGATTACTTTCTCAATCAAATCACTCTATTTTTCAATTCACATGCATTTTAATCACCTCCGTTTTTATCAGTTAATTGTTTTTCTTCCGCCGCTCATAAGACATTTCCGCGGCTGATATCTCCAAAACTCACTCGCTACAAATCACATCAGAACCATCAAGAGAGAAAAAATTTGCAATATAGAAAACATGTCTTTTATTTTGGGGTTGAGTGAACTGAATTTACTTTTTGGCCTTCTACGCTATAAGAGCAGTTGTTGGTTTATTGAAAGCAGACCGACCTTGAATGTCTTTACCTGCTCGACTGCTGCAGAACATTTCATTCTGTTGGTGGTCTTCACTTAGGAGCACTTAAGGATTACTCCCATGATTTAGTATAGCACTCCAACCCACCAGAATAAATGTTGACTTCATTTTGCATAATGTAACTTGATGGGATCTTTTCAGCACACCTTCCCTGCCTGCCTCTTCTTTCTCACTTAATGCCTCCAGTTTATAATGCGGGTCAAATATTTAGTCTTAAGCCTGTTTTCAAACTTCAGTAAAACAGCAGTCAGCTGGACGTGTATAGAACCTGAGGAATTAATATCGAAGATGTTGGGAGTGTTGTCTTTTTCATTTTTACAGGCATTAGTCTCAACAGTAACACAGATGGGTGAGAGGCTGACAGCAGCTCTGCTGATAGTCATGGGCTCAGGGAAAGTATTAACTTTAACAAGCTTAGTTTGTTAAGTGGGAAAGGAGTGGGAGTACTTGATTATGGGAGCCTTCACCTCCAGTCCCCTCAAACTGTATGTGCAGCACGTCCGGAGGTGTGTCACCACTGCAGGATTAGTGGAGAGGATTGTATTGCTGTCATAGTGTGCACTGTTCTGAATTTGCTAGCAGTGTCACCCGACAAGAAACGACTATGAATGTCATCTTCTACCGCAGTCTGAGGCCTGCAATGCATGTTGCCTGTTACAGCAATGTAAAGTCTTTGCTCTTCAACGAATATATGCTGTATGCGCCGTATGGCTCTGTTAATGTTCGTCGGTTCTGTATTCATGCCTGTGGGTTATTTTGTCCTTTCGAATGTGACCCGACCTCAATTTTTAAGGGGCAGCGGGCAGCCACTCTGCTGCATCGGGGAGCAACTCCAGTTCTGAGGCCACTGTCCTTGACTGAGGCACACAAAATATGCAGGCAGTGCATGTGAGAATAATACTGTTCAATGTGAGTCTGCTTTCTATAGAAGCCCATTAAATGAGAAAAGATGAATATGGTGAAAATGACGCTTGATGAAAAAAAAAGTTTCTATGGTAGGTCATAATAATGACATAAAAGTCATATTTATGAGTTAGATTAAAAGGGTAAAACATCAAAAATGTGAGATAAAAAAAGACAATGAGCTGAAAGGTCATAATTATGAAATAAAAATCAGAATCATGAGTCATAAAGTCGAAACTATAACATGAAAAGCAAAGACAGTCAAATGTAGGAGATAATTAGAAAAAAGCATTGAAATAGAGATTAATAAAAGCCAAAATAATGCAATAAAGTAAAAAGATTAAGTATGAATAATGAGATAAAAGGTCAAAATGATATACAAAGTCAAAATAATAAGATATAAAATGAAAATGATGAGATAAAAGCCAACATTGTGTAATAGAGACTCAAAAACAGGAGATTTTTTAAACCTTTAGAACCTTTATCTCTTTTGTCTCATAATTATAATTTAACATTAACAACATAATTGGAAAGGAATGGAATGTAAAATTTTAATAATAATTTTTTTGTTCTTATCAAAGCTAAGTATTCAGTTATTTCATTCCTACAACTGGCCGATATTGGTTTTCCAAAGCACCAAAGTACCACCATTATAACAATGGTGAGCAGGAAATAAGGAGTGCAGAGCAGCCCAGTGTGCAGGTGCCTTGATACTGTTACTGTGCAATGAAACAACACGCTGTGATGAAACTAGTCAGAATTCCTCCCACACATGTTAACCCTCATTTATCTTGGAGACACAGAAAGCGGAGAAAAATGGCCACCTGTTCAGTTTCATCTCCGCATGAAATGTAATTATTTGGAGAGATGTAAGTCTGGGCAGAACCGGCGCCATGTGTAGCCGCTGTACCCTCTGATATGTGAAGAGAAGTCTCAGAAATAATGCACCAGCCAATTGTTTTTACATTTTTGGATTCAGAACGTTCAGAAATGGGAGGAAGCTATTTGAACTTCTCACTCGAAGTATTTCATTACCTAGAGAGCAACATGGTGTGAGCGTCACTCAACCAAACTTCCTTTTTAATCATTAGTAAGGTGACAGTGCTGACAAAAATGATTTATTTCTTCCACAGGGAGTTCATTCAAGGCTGTTTAATAGAACTTTTGTAGAAGCGCTTCACACAAGCGTACTTCCTGTGCACTTACGTGACCTTGCGTTCTTTATATAGTGATGCGTGATGAAAGGTCAATGTATTTATGCTTCCAGGATAATGATCATAATTTTGTATGCTTGTTCGAATCTCGGCTGTTAAATTCAAAACATTGAAAGTCTCCTACTTTGATGTCAGAGGTGAAAAATGAAATTGGAATCATTTCAGAGGAGCTCATAATCCTCTTAAGGGCGTGTAGATGGTGGCGTTTTATGATACGCAGAATTAAATAAAGGAGAAGAGAACAGATACAAAAATGGGACAGAGCAACCGAAATGCTCAAAAACCTCGACGAATTTTGTGGGAAATGGGAAAATCGTCACCATGCAACAAATATTCCCACTAGGAACCAACAGCATCGGTCACTGTCTTTATATCACCTCTTCTTCCTCCATCACCTGTTGATAATCTCTGGGTATTTGTAGTTGCAGCCAAAACGCACAGTAAAAATATAGTACAGTATTTTAAATTATTAGAGCGCATAATGATTGCTTTATTGGCATTTGTGAAGCTGTTTGCAGTGAACATGTTGGACATGGTGAATAATAATACCTTGAACTTATGACCTGAAGTCCGGAGGCCTGAATAATATGTTGCGGTGGAGGAGGAGGGTAACATAAGGTGCAATATGCATTTTAATGGTGTGCAGAATTAAATGCAAGGCAACCTGACTGCCGAGGCAGAATTCTAAGGATAAACTCTGAAAAAAAAGTGAATGAATAATTGTGTTTTGCGACCAGCAATTAGTATGGGTCTGTTGTTGCTGTGGGTTCGTTGTCTTTCTTGTGCATTTTTGGCTCTTCACAAAGCTCGCCAGGCTCGACTCTTTAATCAGTTGTTAATTTGTGAATCTGCGCTGTGATGGTGGCACCATGCAGTGAAAGCAAACCTCATGAATACGCCCGCTCCCGCTCTCCATGTTGACAGCTGTTGGCAAATATCAAACAGCATGGTAGCTACAACTGAATAGCAATGTCTTTCGTGCACACTTGATCTAGATTTTCCGGCTGCTCCGGTCCTGGTACCATCTTATTATGAATTACGTACACGTTTTAAGTTTGTTTTATGTGAATCTGGTTAAGTTTCATGGGAAAGGTGCAGTGAGATCTGGTAAAGCATTGTTTTTCTCTTCAAGTCTGGGCAAATCTATGTTTTTATATTATGTGCTCTTCTATCCAAAGCGCTCATCATGAGTATATATTTTTTCTTGCATGGGTAGGACCAGTGGGAATTAAACACCTAAATCTTGTACTAACAATATCACGCTGGAGAAGAACAGATCCAATAATGCTATGGTGGAACATAAAAGCAACAAACAAACATATGGATCCAGCAATTAACGTTTCTCCTTTTATTGTGCATGATTATTCACATAAGTGCCAACTCAGCCAAACTAAAATAGCAAAGTACTAATATACAAAGAAGATTGCAAGTTCAGGGGTTGATTAAAAACAGCTTCCCATCTGAGAGCGACTAAAATTCCCTTATAAAAAAGAAAGAATAAACAAAAACAATCGTGTCTCTGTAGAGGCTGTGTTTTCTGGGTCTGAACTCCTGCCTTAAAGGAGCTCTGTGGAACGTCTGTTGTGCTTGAATCAGTTGTTGTCTTTGGATGGGAAGCTTCTTCAACAGGCTAAAACCGATGTTAGCTTCTCCAACAGGGAGGCCTAAAGTAGTAGTATTCAGGCAAAATGAATGTCTTTATCTTGGGATAGGAGTGTGTTATTACAGAGCTGTCCTGACAGAAAGATTTATTTGCTACCAACTACTATGAGGTCAGTGTTAGCTCCTCCAACAGGCTAATGTTAGCTTCTGCAACTGACTGACATCAGTGCTTTCTTCTCCAACAGGCTAACATTGGTGTTAGCCTCTCCTTAAGGCTAAGGTCTGTGTTTGCTTCTCCAACAGGCCAACATCAATGTTAGCTACTCCGCCTGGCCAACACTGATGTTAGCCCTGCTGGCAAAAAACAACATAGACCAGCACCAAAAGACAATGCTGGTCTTGCTAGTGACTGGTCACCACCAAGAGCAGCATATGTTTTGTTTTGGTGCTTGTCTGTGCTGGTTAGGCTAAAATCAATAGCTTCAGTTAGCCGTGCTGCAACTGTTTGCCAATATTTTGAATTTGGGATGGGTCTGCCATGCTTACTTTATCCTAGCTCAGTCAGGACAGTTCTGTATCGCAAAATGGGATTCTTTTTTTTTTTTACACATAGATTTTTTTTTCCCAGGAAGCACATATTTTATTTTGACAGTCTGAGTTCAGATAGGATTTCAAACTTTGGGAAGTTTCTGTGATGAGGCCCCGGCCTCCTATTGTTTTCATTTCCCCCAGTATGTAGGAACATACTGTAGATGTAACAGCTGTAGGCTTATTTGTGCTTCAACAGTATGAGGAAAATAAGATCAAGCACCTTTCCTCTTCAAAGGAGATGCCTGTCAGCTGTGCTGTGAAAATAAGACAGAGACGCTGAACCTGTTCTATTTATAATTTTTTTTTAATACCACCTCAGTTTTTAAGGTTTTGGTATTTTGAGTTATCACAATCCTCTCATACCAGTGAATTGTCTGAGTCCGTGTGATAGAAACAAGTGGTTGAAATTGTTTGGATTGATTTCCCTTGAGTGTTTGCTTCTCCAGTTTCACTATATGATGAATGTGAAAGATTAATTGTGGTGAATCCTCAAGTGTGTTTGAAATTTTAATCAAAGCAATGAAACTGTCAGTGGCTGCCATGGATGTAACTATTGAAGCTATATTTCTTTTTTTTTAGGCAGACAGCCACCATGTTGTTAGAAAAACACAGACGACAGCATGCTATACACTCACAGTTTATGTCCCATGTCTGTGTTAAAATAATTCAGGAAGCTGTGGGATAAATCTACTGTGCCATTCAGTTTAAATCTTCTTATATTAGTCCAGCAGGAGAATATCTACAGTAATGTGTCCCAGTGGTCATTAATAATAACTTAAATTGCTGTCGGTATTACATTATCTTTACGGCCTCCATTATTATTGCTCTGGCCTCATGAAAGTCTGGCCTCATGTAAATTCAGCAGCGGAGAGCACACAGCTCGGAAACTTTCAGCAGATCAGTAAAAAAAAAAAAGGAAAAGATGTAATCAAGCGTGACATTTAAAGCCGAATGAAGCTCTGTTGTTTCCTCTGTCCGCTCCGCTCAGGGGCTTTGAACGTAGTCGGATACAGACTCACTCCTCTTCTGGTTTATATAGTTATCTCACTGGGCTCAGTTCAGCTTACATTCCTGCTTCAAATCAAAGATGTGTTAGCAGTGTGTGACTACTCTTAAGGTACTTTGAAATGCTTTTTAAAAAAATACAAAACTAAGAGTCTGCTGCCATGGTGCGTGCTCCGCCAGGCTTTACTTTAAGCACAGCAGTGCTCAGGATCTGAATGTTATTAGTTTCGCAGACATGTATTCCTAAACCTGGAAAGATTGTGACCTTGGTGGTCCAGCAGGTTTAATTTGGTCTGCCAGATGTTTCTATTACCAATATTATGAATCTTTTTATTAGATTTTTAGGGGTATCTAGTCACTTTCTTGGTAAATATTAGTTCTGTATAAGTATTCTATAAAGGGCTGCCAGGTTTTCTTGAAAACATTACCAGAACCTGCATGTGAGAGTCTAACCTTCTCAAGCTTGATAAGACAGCTATTGTGTGAAGGGGGAGAACATGTTTCCAAGGAAAACAAAATAAGGCATCTGGCCACTAGGTGTGTAAAGGCCAGTACCCCTATTGGCAAAATTATAATAGAAACATAATTTGAAGATCATTGCAGATCATATAAACACATTTAATGTGTTGAAATTCTGCATTAAAAACATCTGCATTAAACACCTTTCTTGTGTATTTCACAAATGTGTGTACTTATATTATCTCAAATATTTCTATATAATAATATAATAATCTTATAATATTCTGAGCACAGCAGGTGACATTTTGCCAAGGAACATAGTCAACAGTGTTAATAAAGGGAACATAAGCACAATTACAATACAATACAGTCGGTGTTTGCATTTGGCCTGAGACATTCCACTAAAAAACACAAATGTTTATGTCATGGCAGTGCTAGAGGATCTTCAGAGTCAGTGGGATCCATCCACTGAGCCTCATGAATGTCTGTACCAAATCTAATCTCGTGAATAGTTGAGATAATTCTGTCCGGACCAAAGTGGTGGATCGACCGACGGATTGCCATCCACGCCTCTAGCAATGCAAAAAATCATATCCCATGCAGTGAAAGGCAAACAAAGTTCAGATGCAAGTAAGCAAGTCCTTATTGCTTGTGTTAACCTCCTCACCCAGACATGATTGCTTTGCCAAAGTTGTAATGGACTTTTATTGTACTGCAGTCACCTCTGGACTGAAAGGCTTCGTGCTCTGCTGGTTGTTTACACTACTTATCTGAGGAAAAAATAAAAATAATTTTAAAAAAATATCACAAATGTAATTAGCAATGCATTCGGTTGTGTTAATGGGAAAGGATATTGCACCGTTAGAAATATGAAACAACTGATTCTACAAGATATATGAAGATTAGAAACACTGTTAAGCTCTGTTTGGTTTCCTGAATTTCACATCATGTTCATGAGTTACAGCTACACTATATAAGCACTGCAAAGACATTATGAACGTAATGTCTGTGATGTAGTGCAATTTGTCTGCATTTGCTAAATGACACTACTTTCAACTTGGCTTCTGTTGGAGATGTACAGTCGCTGATAGAGGCTCTGACTGAAGTTATCCAATCCAGTTATGTGAAGCAAATTGGTGTAAAACACAAAAGGGCGATACACATTCCTGCTGTTAATGATTTAGAAATCACTGCCCTTCATCCTTCAGATCCGGACACCCTAATCAAATTAGGAGGAAAAGCCGGAGGATACATTTCACGCTTTATGCTAACAAATATTCAGAGAGTAGCTCGTGCACAGCAAAACGTGAAGATACTGACACGGATGTGTGCGCTCTGTCAGCAGCCTGTCAGTCAGTGGAGTGACAAGTTGGATTAGAGATTCATTTTAATGTTATCTGATGGCATTCTGCACCATAGGAAAAGCTGTATGATAATTTAGAGTAATAAACCAGCAGCTGTGGTTGTCAGAATTTCACCATAAAATATGATTTTTTTCACTGTTATCAACTGTTTTGTTTCCAACTATTTGTTTGAACTATTTGTATTAAAAAATAATGACTATAATAAAATGTGTTTAGTATAAACCATTTTAAACGCAGATATTATAAATCTAATTAAAGTCTATTCCAGGGAAAAATACAGTGCAACTGTATTATGTATTATCGTAACCAGAATTTTGTGAATTTGTGTGTATTCTACATGTAATGGCAGTAAAAAATAAAGTCAGGTACTGTTTCTTGATTAAGGGTAATTAAATATATCTGTTACAGTGACATTATTTTGTATTTTATGGTCTTTTCTGGTGCTATTTGACGTTTTTTTTACTGTTATTCCTAAAGACACATTTATCAACAGTTTGTGACATTCCTGGCGTTGTTTTTGTCTGTGATGCCTTTCAGCTAACAGGCCTGTCTACATCTGAGAGACATACACGGTGTTCAGGCAGATTTGATCACCTGTGTGCAATCTTGTGTCTCTGGATATGCATCACACTTATTGTGACTTATACCGTGCCTGCAAGTAACCTCCTTCCAAAATGGTTTGATAAGCCCATCTGCGCGTCCTCTTCTTTTTTTTAATCTTGCAATTTCGAGTGGTATTTCTTACAGCCGACTCATAACTTGAAGCTGTGTCATCCTTTGGCGTGTTATATATCCAGAGGAGCAGATTGTTGATAAAATCAAAGATAAACAAGCGGCCTTCGCGCGTGCTTTTGTGCCAGGCCCGGGCCTGCCATCACTCCTGGGGGAGATTAGCAGGTAGAGGACAGATTGAAACCAGACAGAGAGAGGATGATAAATTGGAGCAGGAGCTCCAGGAAAATGATACACAGTACTCATTTCTGTTCTCCCATAGAGTCCTAAAAGTGAGACTGATGCTGTTCATGCACACACAGATGTCGCAGCTGCTTTCACATCCATATAGCTTCTCTGTAAACTCATCCTCATTTCGTATAATTTGATTCATTTTTGCTGCCTCACATGTGGAGCAGTCAAACGGAATAACAGTGCCTTCGTAACAACAACAGAAACATCAAGGTCAGAGGCAATAATCACAGATTGTGCAAAATAAGACAGAATCAGACGCAAAGATATAAAGGTCATTATATTTATTATGCGTAATAATATGAGCACAACAGCAGCGAGGCAGCAGCACTCACTCATCTTTAAAGTTTACACAACAGTGATGTTGAGGGTAAGACGGTACAGAACAGAGCAGCTTGATTTGTCTCTGTAATGCTTGTAATCAATCATGTAAATAACATTACGTAAGCAGTTTGACAACCCTGCCTAATACATTGCTAATAAACAATGACAATGTCCAGAGTGGCCACCAATGGAAAACATGCTAATTGAACAGATCCATCATATGGAAACAGACATGAAGGTAATGTGTCTCTAGAAGCCTGCATAATGACCTCGCCTCTCTGCAAGCCATAGGGATGCTGGCAAAATCGCAGCTTATTATTAATTACAGCGCCTCTGTAATGAACTTGATTTACTCGTGTCTTTTTCAGAACAGTCTGTGACAAATAATTTTTAATGTGAATTTTTGCAGGACATGCGCACAATTAAAAGTAAATGCAGCAGAGTGAGCTAGCAGCTATCTGTTGTTCCGAGGCAAGAAGCCAAAAATAAAAAAAACAACCACAAAACAGCTCTGTTTTGGTGCCTGTCTCTTTAAGGCCCCCTCCAGAAAAGCCCAGTCTCCTCTGATTGGTCAGCTGGCCCAGACCCGAGCAGACAACACCCAACATGTTTTTTGCACCCATGCCCCTGCTAGAGGCCACAGCTGAGGATACTGACTGTGTAGATGTGTCATCACAACTTACAGAAGTCTTGATAGCTTGTTTGAAGGCACAGTTTCTTAATATTAGCTGTTTGTATTTCTCTGTTGTTTTATTTTCATACTTTCACATTATTTATATAGCTGCTTTATAAGAAATATGTAAAAAAAAAAAAAAAGAGAGAGACCTTTGAAGACTGTGAAACTTCCTGAGGTGTCAATGTTCACGCTTCAATTGAGAAAGCAGATTCACCAAAGGCTGTCTCTCTTCAGTCCAGTACCCAATCACCCCTTATAGATGCTCTGGTCCTACTGACTCTGCCATTGAAGGGATGAGCCAGGCACTCTCTAAGAGAAAAAGGGTGCGAGATTATGAGTGACTTTAAACATAAGGCGTGTGTTGATATCAAAATTGAGGAAACAATATTTCTTACACAGCACTGATGATCTCCTTGGATTTGTTTGTAACTTTTTGAGTACAGGCCTGACAGCTTTGGAAAGACCTAAACATCTAAACAAGCAGCAAGTAGTCACTACCTCTTCAAAGCCTACGCTCAGGGTGCAGAGCTACAAGTTGCGTTGGCTACAAATCGCTGACCGTGCAAAAAGTGTTCAAACGAGGCAGGTGTGACTCCACTGATGGCCTGACCGGCAAGTGGCAGTAGGTTTTTGTTGCGAAACTTAAAGTGGAAAGAGAAACCCATTAAAGTCCTCTTAGCTGTGCAGAGCATTGGGGCTGCAGTGTGCTGTGCACAGTATGCCAAGCAGCTAGCTGTGCATAAAAGGAAATCGTGGCTGTGGCTGAAGCTGCCAGCTCCTGATTTGCACTTACATCAATTGTAACTGGTCTATCTGAAGAACTTAATACATTGTCTCTTGATTCCTTATGGTCTCTTGTCCTTCCTTGACCTCTCTATGTAAATTTCAGGCCCCTCATGAGAGAGAGTTTGTCCCTGACCACTGTTGTTGAGGGAGAGTGCTTTAATGTGGAGAACAAGTAATGTTTTTCAAGGTCTGGTTGCCACTAAACGCATTGTAAATTCACTGTTTTTTTTGCATTGATCATCGCTCATGAAACATGCCTCTTCTGGGATGCCTTTAGACCCCATAATGAGGGCGGCAGACCAGCTTTAATGCCACACTAAGATATTAATGGGAAAATGCACCTGTTTTAGCAGCCTGGATTTAAAAAATGGAACCGTGGAGTGGAGAGGGGCCTCCCACCCCTGCTAAGTGAAACCTGCACATTTGTCAGCTCGCGGAAATTAAAAAAACAAAAACACAAAAACCAACAAGCAAGTGACTGCTCCATTCAGCTCGGTCTCATTAGATCTTTTCCCTCTCTCCTCTCTTTGGTATCCTTTGGCTTAAAGGAGCGATCACAGCCTTGGTTAGTAAACATGCGCGTGCTGTGCGCAGTTTACTGATGATACATGAATTGTGGGTATAAACAGTTACTCCTTGCTGCCATTTGGAGCAGACAGCTTGCCAAGAGAGGCTTTGGAGAGGGTTCAAAAATCAGCAATTGAAAGGCCTGTTTGGGTTTTTAGCCTTTAAGATGGTAGTATAAACACATCAGTGGTGGAAGGTCTCTGCAGCTCCCAGGGTCCTGTATGCAAATCATACGAGTCTCATACACTTTATACCTGTCTGACAACCATTAGTCCCATCGACCAGCTGTTTATCACACTTAAAACCCGACATTAATCTCTAAGTTGCCTTGAAGTTCTGGCTCAGTCTTTATAAATATCCACTCTGACTCTGGGCAAAACCCGTTCCAACTTCTCCCCTCGGTGCTACAGAAAACGATATGCCAACACAACCAGACACAAGAACACTTTCTTCCCACAAACCATCACTCTGATAAGACAGTTAAAGGAAAAGATCAACCAAAAATTTAAATTCTATCATTATCTTTTATCAATCCAAAGCACAAAACATTTCTGGACAAAACAGTGTTACAGCATTCTCCTAAACAGCTGAAATAGATGGGGACTTGTTTAAAAATGGAAAAATCAGTGGTAGAAAACCCATGAAATGGCTCCATACAGCTCGTCAGGATGTTATTTATACCCCTTTTTTTAAACCAAAACCTTCACTGAAGCTGCTAAAAGCATTGGCGCGCACCTCGTCTGAAGAAGCGCTAGCTCGAATGTACGTCAAGGGTGTGAATAAATGACTTTTGGGCGGAGGGAGACTTTGTGTACACCAGATGAGCTTGTATGGAGCCATTCCAAGTCCCCATCTACTTCCGAATGCTAGAATCGCTGTTTGCTGTGAAGCTCAAGAAATGCTACGTGGACTGCACAACTTCACCCAACTTTCCACCGGCATCAGTGCGAGCATATAACGACTGACTTTGCGTTTCTGGGGTGAATAAACCTCTGACGCCCGCTTACTGCCACTATAGATCAGAATTACAAGGTTTTTATAATGTACATATCTTCATGGTCATTGTCAATATTCTGCACAGTGTATATCATCTGTCAATAGAAATCCTGCTTGCTGCACATAATGTATGTATACGTGTATAAATGTATGTAATGACCTTCCACCTCTTGTGCGCTTGCTTGTGTTTCATTCTTTATATCTCTGCACGACCTCAGTGGCTTCCTTGCGCTACTTGTACTGTTGGCCACATACAGAACAGCTGACTTACACACAGACTGACCTCGATGCTGTCTGTATAATGTATACACATCTGCTTTCCTTTCACATGCTACATTTCTATCCATAATTGGCCAACAAAGCCTATTCTGATTCACCGTATTTCTCATTCTCCCCCCCTTCTCCATTAACAAGAACATCGCATGCTGCTTTCAAGCTTCTCTCCACGAAACCTTTTGTTAATTGTGCCAAGTTCCTCTTCGGCAAGAATAACAAATACCTCAGTCGACTCGCATTATCTGAACATGCGTGTTAATGATGTGTTTTGTCGCTGATTCAAATTATAGGGGCTGTAACTGCTGCTGGAATCTAGATCAGTGTGTTCAAAAAGAAAAACCTGACACATCAACCATCTGCTCTAACAGCGTACATCCATTACAGGACGTCTCAGTGTGTCCTTGTTCAAATGCTTAACAGAGCTCAGCCACACAGCTCATCTGTGGCCTCATCGATATTGTTTGTGCAGCCGTGCAGCGCAGCCCAATCCGTGCAGTCAAAGCATCGCTGCAAGACACGAGAGCTTTGATCCAGCCTCCTGACCTGCCGCTTCAGTGACTTCGCCCTCTGCAGCTGCCTCTCTCTGTGGTGGACCGATCTTTTCTGCTCTCACTCAAAGGGTTCAATTCTCCATTAAAAGAGCCAAAGTATAAATCAAGAGTCATCGTGCCTCCGACTCTGAGCTGTGGGGCAGGTCCCAAGCTGAAAACTTTAACATTATACCAAGAAATTCAGCCCAATAGAGAGTTGCCGCAGGAGTGAAAATGTCAAGACTGCATTGAACCTACAGCACCAGAGTGGAAAGCAAAAGACGACTCCCTTTGAAGAAGATGTGGCTAATGTGATTTTATGCATGTCTGTGTGGGTCATGGCTTTCACAAGCGGTTTATGGAATCTCTTTTTAATTGGCTTGCACACTTTCATCTGAGCTGAAAAACTACCTGCATGTGCATCCAGGCGCTGTGCTGTGACAATCATCCACATCCTCCTTTATCCTGGGTTTTCTCTCTTCCTTGAAGAAATGAGAAGGGGGCACGTGGATCAGGTCGGAGCTGCCGTGCTGAGTTCTGCAACTGTCTCTCTTTTGTGCTGAGGCACTGATGTGTTATTTCATTGTTGGGTAGCCTTGCAGAATTATCACCACAGCCAATATGCTGCAGTCAAGCACACCTGGCTCACTTTAGGAGGGGAAAAAAAAAAACAACACATTTTCTAAAGCTTATTACAGTTTGGATCTCATGGCATCAGGGATACTATTTATTCAAAATGCTGGGTTTATCAGGACAGCGCAGCATGCACATGTCTGTTTATTTCCTGGTTATTATCAGAAATATCTTTTTTTAATGTCCTGCCTCGTGGTGCACCTGGTGCTCGATAACTCAGCAGCACTGTGGAGCTCTGCTGTCACCATGACAAGCCCGGTTGTGTGCATACAGTTGACAAAGCAATTTTGTTGTTCTGGTTTGGACAGAGCTCTCGGGCATGCTATCATCTTGAATCAGTAGCATTCCTCTCCCTGAGTGCTATCTGAGAGGTTGATGGCCAGCCATTGAACTCTGTCCATCCTTGTCAGGGTTTCTGCTCCCATCAACAACAGCTGTGTCTCTCCGAGGCGTTCGCCTCTCACATCACAAAGATCTTCTTCAAGTAGCAACACAGACCTTTAATATTATCTTTTGACACATCCATTAGAGCCGAAAGATATTTGGGGATGGTATTTTCTAAAAGTCTAACATTTTGATGCTCTATTGTTAACTAAAGAAACATCAAGTATTTTCAGACTGTGAAATATGCACTTATGTTTCCTGGGTCATCTCTTTGAAGAAGAGGAGGTGAAAAGCAGCACTGCTGACTCGTGCGCATGGAAAAGAACAGGACTGAGAAGTGTGAGAGGATTATTTTCAAAGGTATTTTCAGTCTTATCATGTTCTTTGACGCCATCTGCTGGATCCTCATTAAACTAATACACACATTAATACAATACACGTCCTACTACTGTACTCGTGTTTACACTTTACTCTTCTATATTGCATTTATTGAGGCAAAGTAATAGTGGAGCAAATTCCCTGAAGTATTATATATACAAAGCTGTGGCAATTTGTGGACAAACTGGAATGTTTCTGAAACAGTTTTTCCAGAGGATTCACAGGTGATTTCTGAGCTTTTATGATATATTCAGCTCTCCATAGACCATATTAACTTTTTCTTTAGCCTTGTAAGATTTTCTACATGTTTGTAAATTCTCAGGGAATACATGTTTGGATCTTTAATTGAACTAGTGCAGTACCCGTTAGGAAATATGTGTTCCTATAGAAAAGTGAGAGGTTAAGAAGCACTTTCACTGATGGCCAAATGAGGCTGTTTGAAGGTGGAACGTCGGGGATATTTAGGTTTGTTATGAAATCCGATATTCCAGGGTATAATTGTTCGTTTTTGACTATTTTTGATTTTGCCATTATATTTCACCTTAAAAACTATTTACTTGGTGTGATTATTTTCAGCACAACCTCACATGTGTGATTGTACAATTATTTTTTCATTTTGACATATTGTATTAACATAATAGACCTAAAATCACAAAAAACATTAAATCTGAGTAGAAAAAGTTATTTTTTACTGTGAAAACCACAAATATGTTTAACAAACCATTTTTTATTACTTATAATGCAAATATAAATTGTTGTTTGCTGAATATGTGCATACNNGAGATTGATATAGGATTAGGCTTGACTGAATTACAGGGTACTGTTGGGCCTTAGCTACGGAAGCGTATTGCATTCACTTGAGTAATTTTTTCTTTGGTGTGTTTTTCTGAGTATTTTTTTTTCTCCTGTTTTTCAGAGTAATTTAGTTTTATGGTTGGTTTTTCTGAGTATTTTTTTTTCTGATTTTCTGAATAATTTTCTGAGTTTGGAGAGCATTTGAAACAATAGCCATATTCATTCCTTTACTGAAAGCTTGATGGAAACAATCATGACCAACTTTTTACTTCAATCAAGATTTACTTTGAGCTGGGTTTAAGACACTGGGAGATAGTCCTGTCTTTAAGTCATATCGATGGTATTACCATTAGTTTGTCGACTCTACGCAGGCAACTGAGGACTTTGCAGTTGTTCAGAAGGAAAGCCCATTCAGATCTGCCAGACATAGCAATGTTTCTGCAGGATCAGTTGTACAGATATGGCATGCTCCACGGGCATTAATGTGCAGGCAGGAGTCACTATAGGCCCATGGGCGTCACTTGCAGGATAGAGGTTCTCGCGGGAGTTTGAAGTATCACGATGATTCAGAAAAAAATTACTCTAAAAAACAGGGGGGAAAAATTTTAGTTTTTTATTTGTTTCAAGTGAATGCAATACGCTTCCGTACTTAGCAGAGGTATGCGCTCTACAGAGTGCCATTCTAGTTTATGTTTTGTTTGTTTGTTTGCGTTTTTATGTGTTTTCCTGCTGAGTTATTTATTGGTGTGACGGCACAACTCAGGACATGTTTTGTAAGGTGAGGCTACAACTGTACACTGTGGTGTGTGATATTGGTCCATGTAATGTAGCCAATTAATAAACATGAAATAAATAAGTATATTTCCCAACGCTTAAACTATAAATTAGCTGCAATGCATTGTAAGAACAACATTTTTCGAGGCTCTTTATTGTAATCACTTTTGATTATACATGCAACAAGCAGTTTCCAAACAGTCTCAATTTGATAACTCGCAAACAAGACCATCAACAAGAGGATTGGTTATTTCTGTATGGCGGGATTCTCACTTGTTTGGGATAGTCACATCATCTGTTGTTCTTCCACTTTCTCATTTATTTCCCCAATATTTTCATATTTGTTCTTACTCTGTATTTCTAAAACTAGGAAGTTCATTTTTCCTTTTTTGTTCATCTCACAATTCTATTTGAGAATTTCCCTTTGGGTTGATAAAGTTCTGTCTTATATCATGTTACCTTCAAACACATGTACCATTACATCGTTACCAGGCATCCTGCAAACAGCTGTGTTCGAAAACAAGAAAAAAAAGATATGTTGACTTTTTCTTGAAGATCAAGATCTTTAAAATGAGGCAATAGGAACACTACCGCTTTTGTCCACAGGGGTCGCCAGAAACAACACCAAATAAAAGCTCCTCGGAGCTTCTTTAAAATTTAACATATTTTATCATTACTAAGAAAATCCTGTTGGAATTCATGTACATACATACAGTATATACATTATACTGCATATTTAAAAAACTTGGACATATTGAAAAGGGGCAATGTGTAGTTTTGGAGAAGAAATTCAAACTCGTAATCGTATTGAACTAATAATACAAACTCAGAAGCATTTGTTTTTTCCACAACCGAATAAACAACCTGTTCTCAGTGGAAATAAGGTCCCCAGAAGACTGTTTGAGGCTAGACAGGTGGCAGGGTCCGCCACATGTGAATTAATAATAAAGTAAATGTGTTTTTCAGTCATTACAAAGAAGAGAGTTTTGTCTTTTTTAGGCCTCCCTTCTGATTAAAATCTCCTGGCTAATGCACCTTTAATGGATATCTATCAGATATTTTTAACCCTAAGTGTTGTTCCTGCAGCCTCGACTGTAATATACTGTGGTCTAAGTGTGTGTGTGTGTGTGTGTGTGTGTGTGTGTGTGTGTGATTCCATGTAAAACTAACCGCAGGGCAGCAGGTGTGTTGGGAGGCGTGCAGCCTGCAGAAAGCCAATGCCTCGCATGTTCTTCATTATTCAGGAGGACAAGAGGATGAGGTGGTGGAGGAGAGGAGGAGGAGGAGGAGGAGGAGGAGGGGGCTGCTGGGGGCGGAGTCTGTCTCTGCAGAGCTGATGGAGGGAGACCGAGAGGGGGGAAGAAGTGCATCCGAACAAGTGGATCGCCTGGAGGGACGCTGGGACTGAAACTTGGACTCACTTCACAAGTGCAGATGGAGAAAGCGAAGTAAAAAAAAATAAAAAAAGGCACCTGCAGCAGTGGAAGGTATTTATCATCTTCTCGCATGTTGACACGTCTGCTGCAGTTTCTGCTTCTCCTGCACTTCATCTCTCCTCTTGTTTGTTTGTTTGTTTCAAAGCTGGAAGAGAAACTGCGAGCCAAACTTAGTGTTTCTGCTCCTCTCTGTTGTTTTTTGGTAGCCTGAGGCCTTTTTATAACCTCGTAATTACACCACAGTCGCTAGAAAGTGCTTTAAGTTGGACCTGGCTGTTCAAAATCGTGGTAAATCGCGTTTAGAGGAGCTTCTAAATGAAACGGTTATCACGCGAGAAAACGTCGCCAAATGTAGTTTTGTCCAACACAACTTTTGTTCCAAAGTGCATTTTTTTGTGTCGGGTTCTGTCTGAAAACTGTAGACTTACAGTGAGTTTAGTGTTGGAGCATCAAGTGTTTGGTGTGTAATTGTGCGTGTTGATCTAACTAAACCTTTTTTGGTTGAATGTCTGTAAAAGTGGCCTATAGAGGGCGATGTGTCACATTGATCCAAACAGCAGCCTATGTAGCACAAGTAGGGTTAATTTACTGTCTGTATGGGAAGCTAAAGGACACTTTTTTCAAGCATCCACCTGTAAGATCAAACCTCGAATACATTTGGAAAAAAAAGGTGCTAAACCATGAAATGAATAATAAAAAGTTCACATTTTCTGAGCTGTTAGAATAAAACCCCCATCAGAAGTCTGTCTGTGTGTAATTTGCTTGTTTCCCCATGTGTTTGGGTTTTCTCCAGGTTTTATTTCTACCCACTGTCCAAACACACACAGGTATTATAAATTGGGATTTGGTGTGTCCATAGGTGTGAAGTCAGGTCCAGTCGATTTTATTTATACAACCCAAAATCACATATCAAAATGCCTCAGGATGGTTTACAATCTCGAAAGTGTAATCCGTGACTTATAACTTTAGCTCTGCTGGGGAGCCGGGGTAGGTTCCAGCCCTCTGGCGACCCATGATGGATGTTTGGGCGGTGCTATGTTTTCTTATTTCTGTTGTAAGAGCAACATTTCGCAGTGGTGGAGTTTTTGGTATGTGCAGTCATGGTTTGGCGATACGGCCTTCATTTGCGATATCGGTTGGCTGATTTTATTGACAGATACTGGCCTCTCACAGATATCCAGATCTGGTATGTGCTGATTTCAAAACTTGTTTCCCTTTTTACAGAATTTAATGGAGAATTAGATGCTTGGGATGGTTTATGATCAAAAGATTTCCAATGACGTTTACTGTGTCAGTGCCCTGATGACATTTTGAACGATAGTGTTTAATGTTCAGTGTCACTGTAAAATATCCTGCCCATAAGTCTTCTTAATAAGAAAAAAAGCCAATATTAGTAAACAGCAACAGCAACTCGTGTGGTTAGTATTATACTTTCATTGGCCACAAATTTCAGGTATTGGAGGCGTCATCACGTGCGGTATTGGAGCATCCCAACGATGAATAAATTTGTTTTTCTCCCCAAAGAGAGGCAGTCCTGTTGATGCACCATACAGTATATAACATATCATTAAGTTTGTATCTTTGTGAGTTTGATAGACACATTTGAGGGATCATTGCCCAAAAAAAGGACATATATGTCCTTTCTGCGTATGCAAGAATCAATATCTATTTTAAGCTATATTGCGATCAACAATACGTATATGGATATTTTACAGCCATTTCTTCGGTAACTGCGAAAAAATCTTTCCAATAACAATCAGTGGTGACCGTCAACATCAACGAAATCAACATTTTAAAGTGACAATTAGAATCACTAGGAATGAAAGCATCAAACAAATGGAAGGTGTAACACAGTGGTTACAGCTTTAACCTGTGGTGGATTTCTGTGCATTACATATTTGAGATTATCCAGAACATTACCAGAATCGTCTCCTTCACGTTTGAATGAACTTTGCATTGAACTAAAAAAAACAGAGGAACTTTTCTGCTCTTTGGAATAAAGTGACACAAAAATTCAAGCCGTGCTGTACCCTGCATGTGTTACATTAGTCAGTCAGAAGTGTGAAGACCTGTCTCTATTTGTGTATCTCTACAGATCCATCATCACAAGAATAATGTCACAGAGTCGCTTCTATTCTCTAACTGTGACTGGCGGATGAATAAATGAGGGCTTTCCCACCTCGTTCTGCACGCAGATTGAGTTGACACTGTTATTTTGGTTTGCTCCAATTCCTGCAAAACAAACAGAACAGACTTGTTTGTGCAGACGCGCTCCATAAATAATGTTGACTTGAACTGACTTGACACTGTTGTCACTCCAGTGAAACTCACACTCTGTAATTTAATGTGAACTAAAAACGTCTCTCAGATAGAAACTCCGTCTTTACTTTCAGAAACGATACCATCACTACCATATCTAAAATAAATAAGACAGAAGATTTTAATTTAGAATTCAGTGTCAGTAGTTAGATGTGATCAAAGATTTTTGTCTCAAAGCTGCCTATCACATTAATCAATACAACACATCCCTACTTGTTCCATACAAAGTGACTAGGAATAGGTTTTTTAGTTTCGTATTGAACCACCTCCAAGAGTTGCTGGCACAAGAATTATCGAGAGAAGAAGAGCAGTTTTAAAAGATTTTCAGCCCTCCCTCACGAGAGAGGCTGTGAAAGCCCGTAGGCAGCGGATGTAATAAAAGCTTCAACAACTCAACGCAGTGTTTCTTTGCTTATTTGATATTTATAATCCATGAGTTAGCCAGATAAGCCCCTGGGCTACGCACCTGGCAGAAAAAAAGGCTGAATCGATAAAGAACGGACACAAGAGTCAAGATTCCCACATCGTCGTAAATTTGGAACAGGCTTCCAACCGTGCTGCATCCACAAAAACAATCCACATGCATTTATAAAAACATGCCACAGAGAACAGGAAACATATTGAAAGACATAATACTGTGTAATGTTAAAGGGGCAATATGGACAGAATTTAGGTCTAAAATATAAAAAAAAATGTGTCAAAGACGCCACTGTATTTTGTTGCAGGGGTATCTACGGAAGTTAGCATGCTAACCAGCTAGCCCTGGCCTGTCCTGTCTTGTAATGCCATGTTGTACTTGCAAGAGGCAATAGTTCGATAGCCCTTGTACAGTAGTTCCAGCTGGGAGATGTAAAAAGAAAATGCCTTCCAGCTCCAATCATCTCTT
Source organism: Diplodus sargus (assembly GCA_903131615.1). NCBI lineage: Eukaryota > Metazoa > Chordata > Actinopteri > Spariformes > Sparidae > Diplodus > Diplodus sargus. Next base: position 3,357,866 of record CAEMYA010001060.1, on the reverse strand, counting down.
CGGAGCCCCTGTAAATCACCTCTGTACTCTGTCTCCTCTGTTGGTGGTCTCAGATGCTGTGTTAAGTCCCAGTCCGGTGTTCAGCTGGGTCAGCCCAGTTGAGCTGAGCTCCGTTCGGCCACTTAGCCCCACAGCTACTTACTAACAGCAGCCAGGAGCTAGAGCAAAGATTATAATCAGCAGCAGTAAGTGGTTTTGCCGCACTCTACAGTTTTGGAGCTACCTTTGAATTCTGGCAATTTCCTACAAATTACACCTTTAATTCCCAGTTGTAGCGTCTTTTATTTAGTCAGTCATCAATAAATAAGTATAATAAAGCTTAAAAAAATGTCTGCATGTCATGGTGACTTTGGACAAAGGTGCATCAGGCACAAATAAATAAGTGATGTTTCACCAAAATCAACGATACATAAGAACATAATCACCTCACTGTAACTGGATATTGTGGCATTCACATCACCTGGTCTTTATTTTCAGTTCGCCCCTCCTTCCTCAGGTTGATAATAGTCAGGAACAGGGAACAGGTGCAGGTGCAGGCTTTTTTACAGCCCTTGAATGGCCCTTGTGTGTGCTGACCCAACCCAGTACTGTAGAGAACAAGTGACCCGTTGAGTAATTATTCACTGTGGATGCTTTGTCTGTTTTTTTATCAGTCAACTGACATTAATATATTAAGTGTGCCTGACCTGTCAGAGAGGTTGTAATGGCTGTAAAAGGTTGAAAGTCTTGACCCCATGTGGTGTTAAGTTTTCATTATGCAAAGTCTGTCCACTTACTATTCAGGGGATTTGTAAATGTTTAAACAGCAGTCTGTATAGGATGTTCAGACTTGTTCAATACTTCAGAAAACACTTCACACGCACACACACACACACACACACAGATATGTTAAAACTGAAAGCTGTTACTTAACAGTCGTCTGTGTCTAGGTTCCCACTGTGTGCTGTGTGTGTGTTTGTCTACCTGTTGCGGGAGAGAGTACATGAGCAGAGCAGGAATTAACCTTGTGCTGGTTAGAGCTAACATTAGGGCCTGATATCTATCAATTATTCATCTCGTTCTGCTCTCCCTGTGCAAATCTAAATGTGTCTCACCATGGAAACAGCCTTCCGTGTCGGCCGGAGGGTGTTGGTTTCAGCAGCTGACTCCAACCTCGTTTCGCGGCCGGGCTGTCTGTCCCACATTCTGATACTGAACAGTGTCTTGTGTCGTCTTTGGTTCTGTTTGTTTTCAGAGAAGTTTATGTAGGAGTGTGGCTACACCAGCTGATGAAGTGGATGACTACATTGTTGTCCACATAGTTGATCATTGATCTGCTTGTGCTGGTTTCTGTTCACCTTTAGAACTCTGCAGGGTGTCAAAGCCGCAGTTTCATATTCACTTACATTTACAAAGTGCAGGAGATCAGGGTGTAATGGTGCAAATCTACTTTTTGTTTTTACATATATTCTACATAAACTTGTAAGTTGCTATAATATACCAACCACTCTCACAGTCATTGTCATTTTAATCTGCAAAATCCTTATTTAATATAGTTTATATAGTCCAGACAACTCAAAAGGTAAGTTGTCACTTTACACAAAAGCTGGAATGTTCTCTCAAAGGTCAGGTTGTTGTTGTGTCTTTTGAGAAGCTTGAAAAGCTAAATCAAATCCAGACTTGGGATGTGTGCAACTATTTGGCCAGTGGATTACATGCTGCTACCTTCTCTTACATTATGACATTATGATTATTGCACTGAAACGTCACGTCCCCTCAGTCAGATTTTGTGGTAAAAAAGTTAATGGCTGACTGTTTTTTACACTTTAAGACAAAATCAACACATCTAAATCAGGGAGATTAGTCGGTAGGAACGTCCCTGATCCAGACATTACAAGAATATAGTTCATTGGATTCAGAAAATTTGTATCAGCTCCAGTTGTATCAGTCAATAATTAGAGGGCCAACTATAACTTGTGACGGTGAATTGATAAAACTGAAATAAACGTTTGTCTTCCTGCAATCATGATGACAGAATGCAGCTTTTCTTGAGCCAGATTCAGGTCAGTAACTGACTCAACAATCAAGTGACTGTACACAATTGTGTGTGTACATGTGTGTAAACTACAGGACTGGCTGTCAAGCAAGAATTCCTGTAGTGACTCACCTCACACGATCACAAGCTCTTTCTCAGGCCGTAAAAAGTGAACTGAGGTGATGATATTACATGTCGGTGTGTTTTTCTTTAACACTAGAGGGTGCACTATTACTACAACATCCTTTGCCAGTTCATGTCATTTACAGTAATACTACATCATAGCAGCCTCTGTGTCAGGTTCTCGGAATTCTTTGAATTTTCTGATTTGTCATTATATAAAATCTTTATTTTGTTGATGCTTTACGTACAAACTAAAAATGAATATGCGGAATAATAAATCAGAAGTGGTGCATGATTTAGTATTTAATGGAGCCCTGAGAGAGGGGGCAATCATTTCTGATAAAAGGAAAAGTTCAGTTTTATATAATAATGTTTACACATGCATTATATAACAAAAAATGTGCATTTTTGGACATGCAGAACAGAGCAGGCTCATTTGTAACTGGACTTTAGAGATCGCTGGTGGTTGTGACTCCACATTTGTTTATGCCTGAGTGAATATAGTCTACATTTGTGTATAGTGTTAATAACTTTTAACTTTCGTTTTCCTGACTCAGGTTCCTGTAGTTTAACGCCAAACAGAGAGCACATCTTCAGCTGTGGTGAAGACATGTGTTTGCTTTGCCTGTTATTTACTGTGACAACATGACGATTCTTGTCCTGCAGGATGTTTTAAAGTAGGTCAGGACGGCGCTCACAGGAGATTGTTGAAACGTGGTGATGTCCTCTGTTGTTTTTGACAAGATTTCTTATGTGTGTGTGTGTGTCTCTGTGTATGTGTGTGTGTGTGTGTGTGTGTGGGGGTGTGTGTGTCTGTGTGTGTGTGTGTGTGTGTGCTGCAGAAGCATTCCTCTCAAACTGTTTTCTTTAGGCTACCTTTTTCTCTGACAGGTGGATGAAAAGTGAAATTACTGTTAGACTGAGTAAAAACCAGTTGCCGGGGGCTCTCCTGTTGTGCAGGGACGTATCTCTGCTCAGAGTGAGGTTTGTCATGTTTGATGGGATGCTTGACATTTTGATTTTGGCCGCATTGTTCCTTGAAAAAAAGTGACATGAAGAAAAGGGTGTATAGGCCGGTTGTTCCATGTGCTGTGGTTTCCTCCTAAAACAGAAAACGCCTTCACTTCACGTACATACACAGGCTGTTTGTATTGCTCATGTAGGTCAGACTAGGAAAAACTGGTTCATGTGGTAGGTGTGTCCAGTTAGTGTTCACTTCAGTGGTTGAAAAAGACTCAATAGAGCATGAGCTGAGAGCTGTGTGAAAGTTCGTGTGGATTTTTAACGTCTTGGGTTGATGGTTTCACACCTTCCACTCACTTCCTGTACGACGCCGGCCGTGGAAATAATGCAGCGGGAGGACGACACGGGCCTCCGCACAGACGAGTGGTCGTAGAAGAAAGTGTTGGGAGCGAGTGTGCAGCGTTGAACTGATGAGGATGTATTTCTATGTCAGATATCTCTGAAGTCTGCAGCTTTTAAAAAGGCTCTCATTACGGTAATGAGTACACCATCATTTAAGTAATTAGTTTGCGTCTCATTAACGCCGCCAGAGGCAAGACATGTCTGTTTAGACTTCGATGTGCAGAGTCCAAGACAAATACAGGATATTTATACAGGAATGCCTCGTGGGCATTCGGTAGGCGGGGATGTTGTAGCTGTCAGAGCGGCCTCTCTCCCCCCTCTCCTCCCTCTCCTCCTCCCTCTGCAGTTATGACTTTGCCCCTCTCTTCTCTGCCTCTTGCCTTTTTGCTGAAAAGAGGAGGGGCTGTCTAAGTAATCCAATACCTGCCCAATTCACGAATGTTACTGTAACTTGCTGAACTGCCCTGACAAGTGCAGGGGTTAAAACACATTAGCAGGACCGGAGCTCTGGCTGCATGTCCTTGAGAAAGAGTTTATAAGGAAGGGAAAGGAGGAGAGAAAATTAAATACTACACTTAAAAAAGAGAGAGGAAAACTTGGCAGAGCTTCAAATGACTCCTTTGGAAGAATGATAGAAGTAGCTGTGGGCTCCCTGCCATCCAACATGTCTTCAGAGGAGAGTGCCGTGAGAGACATGGCTGAGAGTGAGACGGATTGCTCTGAGGGACGGGATGAGGTTGTCCTGGGGCGCATTGCCAGCTTACCTCTGGATCCATTCCCACCCAGGGACTTCAGAGGGAAGTTTAAAAAGATGCGCCACAAGAAGAGGCCCACCATTCTTGAAAGTAGGTACCAGCTCGTGCTAATCACCTTGAGAATTCTGGTTTTTAAGCTGGGAGAAATGTGATTTTTTGATTGATGATTGTGGTGCGAACCCAGCGCCAGCCGTTCAGCTTACTACCACCAGCACTTTGTGAAATGCCTCACCTTCCCACTGCATCTGTCAGAGTCACCAAGGAATCTGATGACATGTTTTTTTTTGTTTTTTATTATGTAGTTGAGCTCACTTTCCCAAGATTCCTGCACTGAGTATGTGTGAAGAGAATTGAGCAAAAATGGAAACAATGACTTGAAATAAGTAGTTTAAAACCAGAATATGAGAGGAGAAAAGAGCTGAAGTTGGGTTGGGGGGACCAGGGGTGCAGCGAGAAGAGGGAGTCAAGTGTTTGAGCTTGATAACCACAAAGATGGCTGAACTGGACAGGCATACCTCACATTCCTAACCTTCATCAGAGCCTGATAATGCTTTTAATAAGTGCTTAATGTGTCAGAGAGGCCTCACCAGCGAAAGCATCGTTAGGGAAAAATGTTTACAATCATTCTCGATGCGTTTCTGGTTTACTGCTTCGAGACTGAAGCTGCCGATAAACAGACCTGCAAACCTGCTGATAATGAGAGTATAACTGGAGTCATAAGAAGTGACACTGATCCTATCCAGGCTGCCAGCAGACTGTCGGAGCTTTACGTCTGGATGTTTTGGCAAGACGAGATTTAAGATATCCAGATCAAGTGTTGTGCCGTAAACATCGTATTTTCGTCAGGAGTGACAGCAGATCTGATTCTTCCCACTCCTGGCTGTTATAACGTGCAGCGATTCAAACATCAAGGTGTCTCTTCTGGCACGTTCATTACATATTCTTCTGATCTGCCGCGACAGTTTAGATATCCGTGAAAGCGTACAGCCTGCTTCACGGCTTTAACCTCACACCTCTCTGAGAGACAGGTCCATTAGACAAGTTATTACTGCGAGAGGAAGTGCGGCCGGTCGGGACGGGAGCCACCTGTAAACTTCACCGTTTTGGATTAGTGGTATTTTTGTAACAAAGGAGCCTCGTGTAAACTGTTTCACAGCTGAGTCTATGCAAGTTTTATAGAGTTTGACACCTAAAGGGTTCACTTTGTTTCCGCTGCACAGTGTTGTGATTTTAGACTCATAACACTGCTCCGGTTTTATATTTTAGCATTATAAAAGCAACCGGCAGTGGTGGTGTCGGTGTCCGAGACGTCTCCATCGCGCTCCACCTCCACTGTTCTTTGACTCTTTCCTGTTTAGCAGCCTTGTCGAAAGAAAAAAAAAATCGACAATTATTCAACTGGGGGATTACATAACCGTTTGCCCTTCAGAGGGGCCTCTTACTGGACAAGTCAGGCCAACTAGATTATAACTGATGGGTATGTCAGGGACGACAAAGATGTTTGCTTAGTGTTTTAAAGCATCCATTTGGGCTGATCTCTGTTTTCAGTAATTAAGTGTTTTGCTGTAACCATAATAGGCCAAGCAATTGCCCATAATTAGTCAAATTTGCTCTGATTATACTGTCTTGTTCCTTATGGCTGTTTGTGTTAAGTTGGCGGTTAGTTCAGGGTGAGGAGATGTTTGCTGATAGGACAAAGGTTCTGGTTACATCGGATTTGCCTATTGACAAAAAATATTCAGCCGGAACCAGAGGAAAGTATTATGCAAACCCCGTGCCTGTGCAGCTCCTCACTAACTTCACATTAAAAGGCGTGTTAAAAGACACCACAGATGTATCAAACAGCAATCGAAGAAGAATATAGATTTGTGTGAAAGCAAAAATGGAAGTGTAAAGGATCTTCACATGAGAAGTGTGATCGCACCGCTTTACATAAGCCGTGACAGCTGCTTTCTTAATGTGACATTTAAAGTATCTGTGGTAACG